>PITB01010056.1:22371-63985 GCA_004024585.1 Paradoxurus hermaphroditus | reverse complement strand
AATACTACCCAAAGCAATCTACACATTCAATGCAATCCCAATCAAAATTGCACCAGCATTCTTCTCAAAGCTAGAGCAAACAATCCTAAAATTTGTATGGAACCACAAAAGACCTCGAATAGCCAAAATAATACTGAAGAATAAAACCAAGGCGGGAGGCATCACAATCCCAGACTTTAACCTCTACTACAAAGCGGTATTCATCAAGAATGCCTGGTATTGACACAAAATCAGACACATAGACCAATGGAATAGAATAGAAAACTCAGAAATGGACCCACAAGTATATGGCCAACTAATCTTTCTAAACTTCCATATATGAGTGAAATCATGTGATCTCTGCCTTTCTCTGACTTATTTCATGTAGCATAATACCCTCCAGTTCCATCCACATTGTTGCAAAATGGCCAAGTTTCATTCTTTTTCATCGCTGATTAATATTCCATTGTATATATATATTGTGATTATTATACCTTCATGTCATATGATCCTTTAAATAATAGTA
Source organism: Paradoxurus hermaphroditus (assembly GCA_004024585.1). Lineage (NCBI taxonomy): Eukaryota > Metazoa > Chordata > Mammalia > Carnivora > Viverridae > Paradoxurus > Paradoxurus hermaphroditus. The sequence goes on along the minus strand of PITB01010056.1, from coordinate 63,480 downwards.
TAGTGCTTATTGCTTCTCTCTTCTTACAGTCTTTATTTTAAATTCTAGTTTGTCTGACAGAAGTGTTGCTACTCTGGCTTTCTTTTGACATCCATTTGCATGATAAATATTTCTCCATCCCTTCACCTTCAATCATCAGATGTCTTTAGATCTAAAAGGTGTCTCCCGTACTAAGCATATAGATGTGCCATGTTTTTTCCCCATTCTGACACCCTATGTCTTTTGATTGAAGTGTTTATTCTATTTACATTCAAAGTATATTGATAGAAATGTATTAATTGCCATTGTGTTACTTGTTTCATTGTCATTTCCTCTTATCTTTTCTTGTATTTGTCACTTTTGGTCTCTCCTTTGCACTCAAATAGTCCCATTTAATATTTCTTGCATGGCTTGTCTAGTGTTCATGAAATCCTTTTGTTTTTGTCTGGGAAAAACTTTATTTTTTCTTCTATTATAAATGCTAACCTTTCTAAGTAGAGTATTCTTAGCTGCTGATTTTTCCCATTCAGTATGTTGAATATATATAGTGTCACTCTCTTCTGGCTTGGAATGTTTCTGTTGAGAAATTCTCAGCTATGATTTTGTGTGTTCCTCTGTAAATTAAGGACTTCTCTTGTCTTGCTGCTTTCAAGATGTTTTCATTATCATTATATTTTGCAAATTTAATTGCAATATGTCTTGGTGTTGGCATGCTTTTGTTGATTTGGATGGGAATTTTCTATGCCTCCTGAAACTGGATGTCTGTTTCCTTCTCGAGATTAGGGAAGTTTTCAGCTTTTATTTGTTTACATAATTTTCTTCCCCCTTTTCTCTCTCTTCTTTTGAGACTCCTATAATACTAATGTTATTATGTTTGATGGAGTCACTGAATAACCTACATCTAATCTCGTGTTGCATAATTCTGTCTCATTTTTTCTTCAGTTTTATTATTTTCCGTTATTTTGTCTTCTATATAATATTTTTGTTCCTCTACTTCTTCCAGATTTATGTTCATTGAATTAAACCTCTTTCAAATATCAGTTATTGCATTTATCATTTCTGACCAATTCTTTTTTCAAATCTTTTGTTGACTCTTCAACTTTTTTTCAACTCTTTTGTTCAACTCTTCAACCCTGTGGTAAGGGCCTCAGTGAAGTCTTTCATACTTTTCTCAAGCCCCGAGAGTATTCTTATGATCATTGTTTAAAGTTTTCCATCAGGCATATTACTTACATCTGTTTCACTTAAGATCATGTGACAATGATCTTATCTTGTTCTTCATTTGGGATAAATCCCTCTGTCTTCGCATTTTGTGTAAGTCTCTGCCTTCTTCTTTGTGTTAGAAAAGCGAGTTATGCCTCTTGCTCCTGAAAGTAATGGCCTTATGAAGAAGATATCATATAGTACCCAAGGCCTGATACTTCAGGGAATGTCCTGGTGTATGTCGCATTCACTCCGCTCTTGTGTTTTGGCTGATTTATCCTTCAGGCCAGTCAACATCAAAGGCTCTATTTGTCTGCAATGGGCAGTGTTTTGTTTCTGGCCTGAATGGTGAGTTTTAACTAGGTGTGCCCTGATCTGATTGTGAAATAAGACCTGTCACTACCTCCTCTAGAAATGAAGCTATACAGAACTCTGTGCTCATGATACATGAGGTGGACAGAGGTTTGTGGTGGTCTTCTGGGGGAAGGACCAGCTGCACTGGGACTGAGGCAAGAATGACTAAGAAGGGCGGTTCCATGAGCAGGGGGTTTGGGCTTCGTGTAAACAAGTTAGGCAGCCAATGTCGGCCCTCTGCTGCTTCCCTCAGATAGCTCTGTTTTTATGCTGAGGGGTGGGGTAGGTAAATGATGCTGGCCAGCTCTTTTTTCCTGGAAAGATGTCTTTGTGAAATCTGCCCTTAGAGATGTGCTGTGAGAAGAACGAATAATCTCCCTTTTGTGTGTTCCAGGTACTCTTCAGATAGTTGTTGGACAGCCTTCTTTCCAGAGAGCACAGTGCCCTCTGGGTTCTATCCCAGCCAAGCCTGCTAGCCTGTAAAATTCCAGGCTTTAAGCCCTGCTGGTTTCAAGAACTCACAAAATTCAACCTCCTCGTTTTTCCAAGACATGACTCAGGAAACATTCTCCATGTGCATTCCTCTGGGTGCTCCTTTCTCTTTCTCTCACCCTTTGCCATGACTATGGCTCCTTCACATCCACAGCACTCATGTTCCATTTCTCCTCTAAACCATGCGTTTGCACTTCCTACCTTCTTGATGTGGTCTGTTATTTACTTGTAGCTATAAAGATTTCCGTCAATTTTCAGATCTATTACTGGGGTATTTAGCAGAATTTGATAGTTATCTGGTTGTGTTCATGGAATGTGTTGAGCCTAGGGTCCTCGTATTCTGCCACCATCTTCCTCTCCAACCAAAAATTCTATTGGAATATTGGTAAAGATTGCACTGATTCTGTATATTGTTTTTGGTAGTAATAACATATTAACAATATTAATTATTCCAATCCTTGAACATGGGATACCTTTCAATATATGTGTGTCTTAGATTTCTTTAATCAACATTTCGTTTTCAGCGTATAGATCTTTAACCTTTTGGGTTAAACTAATTCTTTATTATATATAATTTTGATGCTTCTCTAAATATGATCATTTGCTTTCTTTTTTCCAATAGTTTAATAATAGTATATAGAAACAGTACTAAATTTTATGTTAATTTTATATTCTGATAATTTAAACTATTTTTGCTTGCATCTAATGGGTTTCTTTATTAAATCTTTAGAAGTTTCTCTGTATAAAATTATCTCATCTGCAAATAAACATAACTTTATCTCACCTTTTCTAATTGGTGTTTTGTTTTGATTTCTTTTCCCCTATTGCTCTGACTAGAAATTCCAGTATTGTGTTGAATGTGACTGGGGAGAGTTAACACATTTTTCTTATTTCTGATCTTAGAGGAAAAGTTTTAAATTATTTACCATCCAGTATGGTGTTAGCAATGAGTTTCATATATGGACGTTGTTATTCTGAGGTATGTTCCTTCTATACCTAATTTGTTAAGGGTTTTTATCATGATCATGACAAGATACTGAATTTCATCAAATATCTTTTTATCTGCATCAATTATATTTTTTATTCCTCTTTAAAATATTTTCTTTAAATTCCACTTACTTAACATTTAGTGTAATATTAGTATCAGGTGAACAATTTAGTGATTCAACACTTACATACAACACCACATGCCTTTCACGGAAAGTGCCCTCCTTAATCCCCATCACCTACTTAACCCATCTTCTCACCCAACTCCCTTCTGGTAACCATCAGTTTGTTCTCTGCAGTTAAGAATCTGTTTCTTGGTTTTCCTCTCTCTTTCTTCCCATATAATCAATAGTTTTTTTCCCCTTAAACTCCAAATATTAGTGAAATCATATGGAATTTGTCTTTCTCTGGCTGACTTATTTCACTTAGTATAATACACTCAAGTTTCACCCTTGTCATTGCAAATTGCAAGATTTCATTCTTTTTCATGAGAAAGTAATATTTCTTTGTGTAAATCTACCACTTCTCCTTTCTCCATTCATCACCCAATGGACGTGTGGGTTCTTTCCATCATTTGGCTACTGTTGATAACACTGCTATAAACATTGGGGTGCTTTTGCCTCTTTGAGTCAGCAATATTTGTATCCTTTGGACAGATGCCTAGCAGTACAATTGCTGGTTTATAAGGGAGTTGCATTTTTAATTTTTTTAGTAACTAGCTGTTCTCCAGAGTGGCTACACCAGTTTGCATTCCCACTAACAGTGCAAAAATGTTCCTCTTTCTACAACTGTTAATCAAAATCTGTTGTTTCCTGGGTTATTAATTTTAGTCATTCTGGCGGGAGTGAGGTGGTATCTTCTTCTGGTTTTGATTTGCATTTCCCTGATGATGAGTGATGCTAAGAATCTTTTCGTGTCTGGCATCTGGATGTCTTCTTTGGAAAAGTGTCTATTCATGTCTTCTTCCCATTTCTTCACTGAATTACTTTTTGGGGTGTTGAGTTGGTAAGTTCTTAATGGATTTTGATGATTTCTTGTCTTACGTGAAGTCTTTACTCCATTTTGAATGTATGTATGTGTGTGTGTTGTAAGAAAGTGGTCCAGTTTCATTCTTTTGCATACCACTGTTCAGTTTTCCCAACAGCATTTGCTGAAGAGAATGTCATTTTTGGCCACTGGATATTCTTTCCTGCTTTGTGAAAATATAGTTGCCTATAGATTTTGGGGTCCATTTCTGTGTTCTTTAATCTGTTCCGTTGATTTCTGTGTCTATTTTTGTGCTGGTACCAACTGTCTTGATGATTACAGCTTTGAAATACAGCTTTACGTCCAGAATTGTGATGCCTACAGCTTTGGTTTTCTTTTTCAGGATTGCTTTGGCTATTTGGGGTCTTTCCTGCTTTCATACAAATTTTAAAATTGTTTGTTCTAGCTCTGTGAAGAATTCTGGTGTTATTTTGATAGAGATTTCATTGAATATGTAGATTGCTTTGGGTAGTATTGACGTTTTAACAATATTTTTTCTTCTAATTCATGAGCATGGAATGTTTTTCCAATTTTTGTGTCTTCTTCAATTTCTTTCATAGGCTTTCTATAGTTTTCAGTGTATAGATTTTCATCTATTTCGTTAGGTTTATTCCAGGTATTTAATGTTTTTTCGTGCAATTGTAAATGGCATTGATTACTTGATTTCTATTTCTGCTGATTCATTTTTGGTGTATAGAAATGCAACTGATTTCTGTACATTGATTTTATATCCTGCTATTTTACTGAATTCATGGATCAGTTCTAGTAGTTTTATTTATGGAGTCTTTTGCGTTTTCTGCACGGAGTATTATGTCATCTGCAAAGACTGGAAGTTTGACTTCTTCCTTGCAAATTTGGGTGCCTTTTATTTCTTTTTGTTGTCTTATTGCTGAAGCTAGGACTTCCAACTCTATGTTGAATACCAGTGGGGAGAGTAGGCACCCCTGTCGTGAGAGCTTGGGGTAAAGCTCTCAGGTTTTCCCCATTGAGGATGATATTATCAGTGGGTCTTTTGTATATGATCTTTATAATGTTGAGGTATGTTCCTTCTATCTCTACTTTGTTGAGGGTTTTCATCACGAAAGGATGCTGAATTTTGTCAAATGCTTTCTTTGCATCTATTGAGAGAATTATGTGGCTCTTATCCTTTCTTTTATTAATGTAATGTATCATATTGATATATATGCAGATATTGAACCAGCCCTGCATCCCAGGAATAAATCCCACTTGATGGTGGTGAATAATTCTTTTAATGTATTGTTGTATCTGGTTTCCTAGTATCTTGCTTACATTTAGGTCTTTCAACCATTTTGAACATATTTTTGTGTATGGTGTAAGAAAGTGGTCCAGTTTCATTCTTACACGTCACTGTCCAGTCCTCCCAACCCTACTTGCTGAAGAGACTGTCTTTTTCCATTGAATATTCCTTTCCTGCTTTGTCAAAGGTTAGTTGGCCATACCTTTGTGGGTCAATTTCTGGATTCTGTGTTCCATTCTATTGATCTATTTTCTGTTTTCGTGCCAGTACCAGACTGTCTTGATGATTCCAGCTTTGTAATACAACTTAAAGTATGGAATTGTGATGTCTACAGCTTTGGTTTTCATTTTCAACGTTAGTTTGCCTCTTAGGGGTCTTATCTGATTCCATACGAATTTTAGAATTGTTTGTTCTAGCTCTGCCAAGAATTCTGGTGTTATTTTGACAGGGATTGCTTCGAATGTGTATATTGCTTTGGGTAGTATCAACATTTTAACAATATTTGTTCTTCCAATCCATGAGTATGAAATGATCTTCCATTTTTTGCGTCTTCTTCAATTTCTTTCATATGCTTTCTATAGTTTTCAGCATACAGATAATTTACTATTTGGTTAGGTTTAATCCTAGATACTTTATATTTTTTGGTGCAATTGTAAATGAAATCTATTCCTTGATTTATCTCTCTGCTTCTGCATTATTGTTATACAGAAACGCAACGGATATCTGCGTGTTGATTTTATATCCTGAGACTTTGCTGAATTCATGTATTAGTTCTGTTTTTTTGGAGGGGTCTTTCAGGTTTTCCACATAGAGTATCCTGTCATCTGCGAAGAATGAGATTTTGATTTCTTCCTTGCCAATTTGTATGCCTTTTATTTCTTTTTGGTCTGATTGCTGAGGTTAGGACTTTCATTACTATGTTGAATAACAATGGAGTGAATGGACATCACCGTCATGATCCTGATGTTAGAGGGAAAGCTCTCAGTTTTTTCCCATTGTGGATGATATTTGTTTTGGGTCTATCCTTACTTTCTTGACGATTTTTATCAAGAAAGGATGTTTTAGTTTGTTGAATTATTTCTCTCCTTTTATTGTGAGAGAATTATATTGTTCTCATCCTTTCTTATATTAATGTGATGTATCATGTTGATTGATTTTTGAATACTTATCCCTGAAGCACAGAAATAAATTCCACTTCATTTGGTGAATAATTATCTTAATGTTCTCATGAATTAGATTTGCTACTATCCTGCCGAGAATTTTTGCATCCATATTCATCAGGTATATTGGCCTGTAATTCTTCTATAAGTTATTTATATATTTTGGATACTAACCCTTTATTAGATATGTCATTTGCAAATATTTTATCCCATTCCAAAGGCAGTCTTTTAGTTTTATTGATTGTATTCTGTACAGAAGATTCTTATACTGTTGCTGTCACAATAGTTTATTTTTCCTTTTGTTTCTCTTGCCTCAGGAGACATATCTAGTAAGAAGTTGCTATAGCCAATGTCAAAGACGTTACTGCCTGTGTTTTCCTCTAGGATTTTGATGATTTCTTGTCTCACATTTAGATCTTTCATCCATTTTGAATTTATGCTCTTGTATTGTGTAATAAAGTGGTCCAGTTTCATTCTTCTGCATGTTGCTGTCCAGTTTTCCCAACACCATTCATTGAAGAGACTGTCTTTTTTCCATTGGATATTCTTTCCTGCTTTGTCAAAGGTTTCTTGACCATATAGTTGTGAGTTCATTTCTGCGTTTTCTATTCTGTTCTAGTGATCTACGTGTCTAATGTTTTTTGCCAGCCCTATAGTGTATTGATCACAACAGTTTTTTAGTATAAGTTGAAGTCAGGAATGTGATGCCTCCCAGCTTTGCTTTTCTTTTTCAAGGTTGCACTGGGTACTTAGAGTCCTTTGTGGTTCCATACAAATTTTAAGATTGTTTGTACTAGCTATGTGAAACATGCTAGTGGTATTTGGATAGGGATAATATGTGTATATTGCTTTCGGTAATATAGACATTTTAGTAATATTTATTCTTCCAATCCATGACCACGTGATATTTTTCCATTTATTTGTGTTATCTTTACTTTTTTTCATAGGTGTTTTATACTTTTCAGAGTAAAAATAACTTACCTCTTTGGTTAGGTTTATTTCTAGGTGTCTTACGGTTTGGGGTGCAATTGTAAATGGAATTGATTCCTTAATATTTCTTTCTGCTGCTTTATTATTGGTACTATTGGCATATAGAAATGCAACAGATTTCTTTACATTGATTTTATGTCCTGTGACTTTACTTAATTTGTGTACCAGTTCTATCCATTTTTTGATGGAGTCTTTTGGATTTTCTATATAAAATACTATGTTATTTGCAGATAGTGCAAGTTGTACCTCTTCCTTGCTAATTTGGATACCTTTTATTTCTTTTCCCTTGTCTAGTTGCTGAGACTAAGACTTCCAATACTATGATAAATAACAGTAGTAGGGTGGACATCCCTGTCTTGTTCCTTATCATAGAAGAAAATATCTCAGTTTTTACCCATTGAAGATGATATTAGCTCTGTGTTTTTCGTACGTGGTCCTTATTATGTTGAGGAATGTTCCATCTAAATCTCCTTTGCTGAGAGTTTTTATCATGAATGGATGTTGTACTTTGTCAATGCTTTTTCTGGATCTATTGAAAGGATCGTATGGTTCTTGTCCTTTCTTTTATTGATGTTATGTGTCTGTTACTTGGTTTGTGAATTTTGAACCACATTTGTTGCCCAGGAATAAATACCACTTGTTTGTAGTGAATTATTCTTTTAATATACAGTCGGATTTGATTTGCTATTGTTTTATTGCAAAGTTTTGAATCCATTTTCATCAGGGATGTTGGCCTATGGTTCCCTTTTTCAGTGAAGTCTTTATTTGGTTTTGGTATCAGGGTAATTTTTGGTTCATAGAATGAATTTTGAAGGTTTCCTTCTATTTCTATTTTTTGGAATAGTTCGGGGGAATAAAAGGTATTAACTCTACTTTAAATGTTTGGTAGAATTCCCCTGTGAGGTCAACTCACCCTGGACTTTCATTTGTTGCAAGTTTTTGATTACTGATTCAATTTCTTTGCTGGTTATCAGTCTGTTAAGTTTTCCCATTTTCCTGTTTCAGTTTTGGTAATTTATATATTTCTATGAACTTATATTGAACAATTTCTTCCAGTTTGTCCAATTTGTTGGCATATAGCTTTCCATAATATTCTTTTATTTATTTATTTATTTATTTATTTATTTATTTATTTAATTTATTGTCAAATTGGTTTCCGTATAACACCCAGTGCTCATCCCAACAAGTGCCCTCCTCTTTCCCCATCACCCACTCTCCCCCCTCCCACACCCCCCTTACCCCTCAGTTTGTTCTTAGTCTTTGAGAGTCTCTTATGTTTTGTCTCCTTCCCTCTCTGTGTCTTTTTTCTTTTCCCCTCTTCCCCTCCCCCATGGTTTTCTCAGAAAGAATCTAATCTGGCCATGCATGGCAATATGGAGGGTATTATGCTAATTGAAATAAGTCAGTCAGAGAAATACAGATACCATGTATTTCCATGCATAGGTGGATTTTGAGAGCTTTCCATAATATTCTAACTGTTTTTTATTTGCATGGTGTTTGTTGTTTTTACTTTCTCATTTCTCGTTTGTGATTTTACTTATTTGGGTCCTGTCTCTTTTCTTTTAGATATGTTTGGCTAGGAGTACACCAATTTTATTAATTTTTTAAGAATGATTTCTGTATGTTGATTTTGTATCCTGCAACTTTGCCAAATTCATGGATCAGTTCTAGTAGGCTTTCGGTGGATTCTGTTGGGTTTTCCATGTAAAGTATCATGTCGTCTGCAAAAAGTGAAAGTTTTACTTCATCCTTGCTTATCCTGATGCCTATTATTTTGCTTTCTTGTCTGATTGTTGATGCTAGGACCTCCAACACTATATTCAATAGCAGTGGTGAGAGTGGACATCCTTGTCGTGTTCCTGATCTCAGGGGAAAGGCTTTCAGTTTTTCCCCATTGAGGATGATATTAGCTGTGGGCTTTTCAAAAATGGCTTTTATGATGCCTAAGTATGTTCCTCTGGAAAACGGTGTGGATGTTCCTCAAAACAATGAAAATAGAGCTACCCTATGACCCAGCAATAGCACTGCTAGGAATCTACCCAAAAGACACAGGAATGCTGATGCATAGGGGCACGTGTATCCCAATGTTCATAGCAGCACTTTCGACAATAGCCAAATCATGCAAAGAGACCAAGTGCCCATCAACTGACGAATGGATAAAGAAGCTGTGGCACATATATACAATGGACTACTACGTGGCAATGAGAAAAAATGAAATCTGGCCATGTGTAGCAACATGGATGGAACTGAAGGGTATTATGTTAAGTGAAATAAGTCAGTCAGAAAAAGACAGATACCATATGTTTCCACGAATAGGTGGACTTTGTGAGACTAAGCGAAAACCAGGGGGAGGGGAATAGGGGAAAGGAAAAAAAGACACAGAGAGGGAGGGAGATAAAACATAAGAGACTCTCAAAGACTAAGAACAATCTGAGGGTGAGGAGGATGAGGGAGGGTGGAGAGGGGGTGATGGGCATTGAAAAGGGCACATGTTGGGATGAACACTGGGTGTTATATGTAAACCAATTTGAAAATAAACTATTATAATAAAAAAAAGAACGAGCAACTGGTTTCATTGATCTGTTCTATTGCTTTTCAGTTTCTATATCATTTAGTATTGCTTTAAATTTCATTATTTACCTCCTTATGCCGAATTTATGCTTCATTTTTTCCTAGTCTGGCTCCATTAGGTGTAAGATTAAGTTACACATTTGAGATTTTTTTTGTTACTTCTTGAGATAGGCCTGTATTACTATTTACTTCCTTCATACGATTGCTTTTGCAGCATCCCAAAGATTTTGTACCAGTGTGTTTTTGTTTTCATTTGTTTCCATGTATTTATTTTTTAATTTCTTATCCTGACTTCCCGGTTGACTCACTCATTATTTAGTAGTGTGTTGTTTAACCTCCATGTATTAGTGGTCTTTCCAAATTTTTGTTGCTATATTCAAGCTTTGAGTTTAAAAAGTATACAAGTACGGTCTCAATCTTTTTGTACTTGTGGCTTAATCTCTGATCTCAAATGTGATTTATTCTGGAGACTGTCCCCATGTCACTCAAAAAGAATGTATATGTTGTTGCTTCAGTAAGAAATGTTCTGAATATATCTGTTAAGTCCATCTGTTCCATTGTGTCATTCAAAGTCATTGTGTCCTTCTTGAGTTTTTCATTAGATGATCTGTATATTGATGTTATTGTGGTATTAAAGTTTCATACTATTGTACTATTATCATCAGTTCTTTTATTTTTGTTGCTTCTTGTTTTATATATTTGTGTTCTTAACTGTTGGGTGCATAAATATTTATAATTTCTGGCTCTTCTTGTTTAATTTCCCCCTTTATGATTATATAGTGCCTTCCTCTGTCCCTCGTTCTAGTCTTTATTTTAATGTCCTGATATAAGTATTGCTACTCCGGCTTTCTTTTGTCTTCTTTCATCTCCACCCCCTCATGTTTAATCTGCAGGTGTCTTTAGGTCTCAAATAAGTTTAATTTTTTTATCCATTTTAACACCCTATAACTTTTGTTTGGAGCATTAGTCCATTTACATGCAGAGTAATTATTGGTACATATGTGTGTAGTGCCATTTAATTAATTGTGTTGTCGTTTATCCGGAGATTTTTTGATCCTTTCTTGTCTTTCACTTTTGGTCTTTCTACTATTTCTTGCAGGGCTCTTTTAATGGTTACAATGTCCTTTAGTTTTGTTTTATCTGGAAAACTCTTTATTTATCCTTCTATTCTGAATGATAGCCTTGCTGGATAGAGTATTCTTGGCTACAGAATCTTCTTATTCAGCACTTTGATTATATCTGGCTGGCTAAATTTCTGTTGAAAAATCTTCAGCTATCCTTGTGGATCCTCCCTTGTAAGTTAGGGACTTCTTTTGTCTTGTTGCTTTTACAATTTTTCCTGATCAATATATTTTGCAAACTTAATTACAACATGTTTTTGTGTTGGATTGCTTTTGTTGATTCAGGCATATTAATTATATATCTTTCACTTAGGTCCCTGGTCATGACCTTATTTTGTTCCTTCATTTGGCATAATTTCTTCCATCTTGGCATTTTGTCCTAGTCTCCGCTTCCTTCTCTGTGTTATGAAATCCAGTTATGTTTCCTGTTTCTGAGAGTAATGACTTTATGGGGGGAAAAAAGGTCTCAGTAGTGTACAGGGCCTGCCACTTAAGGAAGTGTCTCTTGTAAATGCTGCATGGACTCTTCTGTTGTGGTTTGTCTACTCTATCCCTCAGGCCAGTCTTCTGCAGAGGCTCTCCTTGCCTGTAGTAAGCAATGTTTGTTCCTTGTGCACAATGTCATGATATGCTTGTTAAATGAGTCCTGATACTGCTCCCACTAGAACTGAAGTCCTCTCTGGTAGGGGGATATGGTTTGGGCAGGGTTTTCTGCTGGTCTTCAGTGAAAGGCACCTACCACGATGGGACTGAGGGAATCTTGACTGAGAAGGCCACCAACACCAAAGTGCAAGGGTGTGGGTTTTGGTGTAAGCAGGTTAGTCAGACAGTGTCTATGTTTTTCTGTTTATCGTAGGAGACTCTGTTTATGCTGAGGGGCCTAAGAGAAAATGGCTCCAGCTAGCTCCTTTGTTCCCACAGAAGCATGTCTGTGCATGCTACCTCTCAGAGAAGCACTCTGAAAAGAGTGAATAATCTCTCCTCCCTCTGTTTCCCAGGTGTTTCTCAGATCTTTGTTTCCACCTGTCTGCTTTCTCATTGTTTGCCTGCTTTCTCTCCAGGACCAGTGGAGTGCCCTCCAAGGTCTAAATCATCCAGACCTTCTGACTTTGAAAATTTCAGGTTTTAGGGATGTAGTGTCGGCAGGGGCCTATGCTTTTTCTTCTAGAGGAAGGTCCTACCACACTGGAACTGAGGCAAGCTTGAACGAGAAGGGCAGTTGCACCAGAGCACCGGGTTTTTGGGACTTGCTGTAAACAAGTTAGTCAGTCAGCCAGTATCAGGGGTGATCTGCTTTCTTCAGGTGGCACTGTGTTTATGTTGAGGTGCCTGAGAGTGAAATGGCACCAACCAACTCCTTCATCTCAGAAGAGGCATTTTGGTGAACAATGCCTGCCATAGATGAGCTGTAAATAGAGGGAATCTTTTCCCCACCATGTGCCCCCAGGTATAGATCTCTTTTTTTCATGCTATCTGCCCCCAGATTGTTTGTCTGTCTTCTCTCCAAGAGTAGGGCAGTGCCCTCAGTACTCTATGCCAGCAAAGCCTGCCAACATTTTTTTAACGTTTGTTTATTTTGAGTCAGAAAGAGAGAGAGAGAGAGAGAGAGAGAGAGAGAGAGAGAGAGAGAGCAGGGGAGAGACGGAGAGAGGGAAAGAGAATCCCAAGCAGGGTCTGCACTTCTGGACTCAGCACAGCGGCCACAATGCAGAGTTAGATCTGAGGACAACGCCATCATGACCTAAGCTGAAATAAAGAGTCAGAAGCTCATCCAACTAAGCCACTCAGGTGCTCCCAAACATATCAATTTTTTAAATTCCAGTCTTTAAGCCCCACTGATTGCAAGAACTCATAAAAATCAGCCCCCCTCATTTTCCCATCCAATGGCATTGGAGAAATGTTCTCCTTGTGTATTCCCTTGTATGCTCCTCTCTCACCGGTCTCTGTGACCATGGCTCCCTCCCCTCTGCACACCGGTGGTCTGTTTCTTCCTGAAACCACAACTCCACACTTCCTGTATTTTTTAATGTGTTTTCTTCTTTCCCTTTAGTTATGGAGTTTGTTTTGTCAGTTTTCAGGTTGATGTTTGGGGGAATTTAGAGTGACTTGATATTTATTTAGTTGTGTTCATGTGACAAAATGAACTTAGAATCCTCCTCTTCTACAATCTTATCTCTCTTCCCTCTGCATCTGTTTAGATTATTGTATGATTTTCTTTTATTCTAGTAATGTATTATAGTAATTGATTTGTGTATGTTGAACCATCACTGTATCCCAGAGACAAATTCAACTTGATCATGGTGAATGATTATTTGACTCTGCAGCTGAATTTAAGTTGCTGACATTTTACTGAAAATTTTTGTTTCTATATTCATTAGGAACATAGGTTAGTTTTCTTTTCTTGTGATGTTTTTGCCTACTTTTGTTATCTGGGTAATGCCGGTCTCTTAAAATAGTCTAGGTTTGTTTCTTCCTCTTCAATTTTTGGGAAGGATTTGAAAAGGATGGATATTAATTCTTCTTCAAACGTTTGGTAAAATTCAGTAGAGAAGATATCTTGTCCTTGATTTTCTTCATTGGGAGATTTTGACTATGAGTTATTCTCATTACTTATAATTGGTCTGTTCAGAGAATCTATTTATTCTTGATATAGTCTTGGTAGGTTGTACGTTTCTAAGCATTTTTCCATTTCTTCCAGATTGTCTGGGTTGTTGGCATATTATTGTTCATATTAATTTTTACATTTATTTATTTTTGAAAGACAAAGCACAAGCAGGGGAGGGACAGAGAGATAGGGAGACACAGAATCCGGAGCAGGCTCCAGGCTCTGAGCAAGCTATCAGTACAGAGCCCAACACGGGGCTCAAACCCATGAACCATGAGATTATGACCTCAGCAGAAGTCAGACACTTAACCGACTGAGCCACCCAGGTGACCCTATTCATGGTAGCTTTTTAACAATTCTTTTTAATTCTGTGGTCTCAAGTGAATGTGTTCTTTTTCATTTAAAATTTTGTTGATTTAGTTCCTTTCCATGTTTTCCTTGTTTAGTGAACAGTTTGCCAATTTTATTTTCACAAAGAACCAAATCTTAGTTTCATTAACCATTTATAATGTTTTCCTACTCTGTTTCACTTATTTCTTCTCTAATCTTTATAATTTTCTTCCTTCTGATAAACTTAGGCTCTATTTTTTCTATTTTTCTGATTTCTTAAGACATAGATTTATATAGTTTATTTACGATCTTTCTTGTTTCTTAGTATAAGCATCTATTGCTATGAACTTTTTACTTAGAACTGCGCTTGCTGCATTCCATAAGTCTTGGTATGTGTGCATCCATTTTTTTTCTCAGAAGTCTTTTTTTTTTTATTTTCCCTTCTTTGACCCACTTGTTTAAGGGAGAATTGCTTAATTTCTATATGTTTGTGACTTTAAAATTTTTCCTCCTGTTATTGATTTCTAAGTTTATACTATTGAAATCAGATTACATACTTGGTATGGTTTTAGTATTATTGAATTTGCTAAGATTTATTTATTGGCCTAAAATATGGTCTATGTGAGAAAATGTTTCACGTGCAGTTGAGAAGAATGTGTATTTCTTTGCGGTCAAAGAAAAAAGTTATGCATATGTCTGTTAGGTCAATTTGGTCTATAAAGTTATTCAAATCCATTTTTTTGCGTATTGAATCTCTGGTGTATCTATTTTTTGAGAAACTATTAGTGTCCCCAACTATTATCGTATTGCTGTTTATTTCTCCTTTTAGCTTTGTTAGTTTTTGCTTTATGTTTATATGCTTCTAAGTTGTGTGGATAAATGTTTACAATTGTTATATCTTCTTAATGGATTGACTCATCTATCATTAAATGACTGTAATTGTCTCTTTTTACCAGTTTGTGTTTAAAGTATATTATGTCTGATATAAATACACTTACCCTTGCTTATTTTTGTTATTGTTGTGACCATTTGCCTGAAGTATCTTTTTCCATCCCATCATTCTTAGTATATATGTGTCATTAACACTAAAGTAAGTCTCTTGTAGGCAGTATATACATTCAGACATTCTATATGTTTTGATTGGAGACTTTAATCTATTTACATTTAAAATGTTGTATGTAAATGATGAATCACAGTAATCTAACCCCCAAACCAAGAGTAAACTGTAGACACTATATGTTAGCCAATTTGACAATAAATTATATTTAAAAATAATACATAAAGATAATAAAATAAAATAATTTTTGATATGTAAAAACTTACCTTTGCCATTTTGTTAAGTTTTACTAGCTATTTTGCAGTCAATTTCTTTCTATTCTATTGTGTTTGTGTGTTTTGATGTATTTGGTATCAGTGTATTTTGATTTTATCATGCTATTTTGTGTAATCACTACAGGTTTTTCCCTTGTAGTGACCATAAGGCTTACATAAAATAAGTTAAAACTAAAACACCCTAATTTAAACTGACAACAACATAGATTTGATAGCACCTATGAACTTTACAATTTTAATTCTCCCCCACCTCACGTTTTAGTTTATCAATGTTATGATTTGCCAGTTTCTATATTATGTATTATGTAATCAGATTCTATAAAAATCAGATTATTATAATTTTGATTATCTTCACAAAGTTTATTTTTAACTTTTAAACTAGAGTTGTAAATAAAGTCTGCACTATCATTACAAAATTACAAAATCTAACATTGTATATTTACCATTACGAGTGAATTATATTGTACCTTATGTTTTTTATGATGTTAACTAGCATCGTTTTACTTCTACTCAAATAATTACTTTCAGAATTTATTTTTTGCTATTTTAAGCTTTATTTTGTTTTATTTCATTTTTAAAACAGCAATTCTATTTGTTTTCTTATTTTTTATATTTTGGTTAGTTAATATACAGTTCATTATTGGCTAAAGAAGTAGAATTGAGTGATTCATCACATACATACAACAACCAGTGCTCATTACAAGTGCCATTCTTAATACCCATCACCAATCTAGCTCATCTGCAATCCAACTCCCTCCATCAATCCTAAGTTTGTTCTCTATCTTTAAGAGTCTCTTGTGGTTAATTTTCCCTTCTTCTTTTCCCTCTTTCTCATATGTTCATCTCTTTGGTTCTTAATTCACATATGAATTGAATCACATGGTATGTCTTTCTATGATTGACTTATTTTGCTTAGCATAATACATTCTAGCTTCATCCACATCATTGCAAATGGCAAGATTTACTTTTTTTGTTGACTTGGTAATATTCATTCATATATTATATATCATCTACATATATAATATTATAATTACATACAATTATACATTATATATGTACATATATATATATATATATATATATATATATATAATCTTCTATATCCATTCATCAGTCAATCTATATTAGGGCTCTCTCCATAGTTTAGGTAAGGTTGAAAATGCTTCTATAAACATTGGAGTGCATGTACATGTTCGAATCTGTACTTTTGTATCTTTTGGGTAAAAATCTAAATTGCAAATGCTGGATCATAGGGTAGTTATATTTTTAGTTTTTTGAGAAAACTCCATAATGTTTTCCAGAGTGGCTGCACCAGTGTGCATTCCCACCAGCAGTGCTAAAGGGTTTCCTTTTCTCTGCATACTCACCAACACCTGTTGTTTCTTGTGTTGTTAATTTTAGCCATTTAACAGAGGTGAGGTCGTATCTCATCGTGATTTTGATTTTGATTTCCCTAATATGAATGATGCTGAGCATATTTTCATGTGTCTGTTAGC
This sequence comes from Paradoxurus hermaphroditus, assembly GCA_004024585.1. Lineage (NCBI taxonomy): Eukaryota > Metazoa > Chordata > Mammalia > Carnivora > Viverridae > Paradoxurus > Paradoxurus hermaphroditus. The sequence continues at coordinate 46,576 of PITB01010056.1, read as the reverse complement.
CATGTAGATGTCTTCTTTGGAAAAGTGGCTATTCATTTCTTCTGCTTATATCTTAATTGTGTTGTTTATTTTTTGAATATTGAGTTTGAAAAGTTCATTATAGATTTTGGATACTAACCCTTTATCAGATATGTCGTTTGCAAATATCGTCTGCCATTCTGTAGGCTGCCCTTTAGTTTTGTTGACTTTCCTTTGCTGTGCAGAATCTGTTTTCTTGATGAAGTCCCAGTAGTTCCTGTTTGCTTTCATTTACCATGCCTTCAGCGATGTGTCTAGGAAGACTGTGCTCCAGCTGAGATCAAAGAGGTTACTGCCTCTATTTTCCTCTAGAATTAGGATGGTTATCTCACTTTTGGGTCTGTAATCCATTTTGAATTTATTTTTGTATGTTGTAAGAAGGTGGTCCAGTTTCATTCTTCTCCATGCTGCTGTCCAGTTTTCCCAGCACCATTTGTTGAAGAGACTGTCTCTTCTTTGGATATTCTATCCTACTTTCTTGAAGATGAATTAACCATATAGTTGTGGGTCCATTTCTGGGTTCTCTATTCCGTTCTGTTGATCTACATGTCTGTTTTTGTTCCAGTACCATGCTATTTTGACGACTATAGCTTTGTTATATAGCTTGATTTCTAGAATCATGATGCTTCCAGCATTACTTTTCTTTTTCAAGAATGTTTTCAGATTTTTGTGGTTCCTTATGTATTTTAAGTTGTTTAATCTATCTCTGACTAGTTTGTTGACATATAGTTTTTCATAATATTCTCTTGAAATTGTTTGTATTTCTGTAGTGTTGGTTGTGATCTATCCTCTTTAATTCATGATTTTATTTATTTGGTTCCTTTCTCTTTTCTTTTTGATAAGTCTGGCTAGGGGATTATCATTTTTGTTTATTATTTCAAAGAACCAGCTCTTCATTTCGGTGCTCTGTTCTGTTTCTTGTTGTTGTTGTTTATATATCATTTATTTCTGCTCTCATCTTTATTATTTTCCTTCTTCTATTGGGTTTAGGGTTTATTTTCTGTTCCTTTTCTAGATCTTTTAGGTACAAGGTTATCGTGTATTTGGGACCTTTTTCGCTTCTTGAAATGGGCCTGAATTGCAATATACTTCCCCCTTAGGGCTGCCTTTGTTGCATCCCAAAGATTAGCTTTTATTTTAATTTGTTTTCATATGTTTTTTATTACCTTTTTAAAAAAATCTTGGTTAACTCATTCATTCTTTAGTAGGTTTCTCTTTAACCCATGTATTTGAAGGCTTTACAAAATTTTTCTCGTGGTTGACTTTAAGTTTTATAGTTTTGTGATATAAATATAGGCATGGTATAATCTCAGTTTTTTGAACTTGTTGAGAGATAATTTGTAACCCCATAAATGACCTATTCTGGAGAATGTTTTATGTGCACTCAAGAAGAATATGTATTAAATTGCTTTACAATGAAATGTTCTGAATATTCTGTCAAGTCCATCTGACTCGTGTGTCATTCAAAGACATTTTTCCTTGTTAACTTTCTACTTAGATGATCTGTCTTTTGCTGTAAGTGCGGTATTGAAGTCCCATAGTATTATTGTATTAGTATCAATGGGTTTCCTTATGTTTATTATTAATTTATTTATATATTTGTTTTCCTCCATGTTGGGGACATAAATATATACAATTATTACATCTTCTTGATGGATTGATCTCTTAATTACGATATAATCCATTCTTCTCTTGTTACAGTCTTTGTTTTAAAAATCTAGATTGTTTAATATCAATAGAGTTTGTCTGGTATCAGTATGGCTACTCTGGCTTTATTTTGACCTCCAATAGCATGATAGATAGTTCTCCATCCCCTCACTTTTATTCTATGTTTATTTGTTTTTGAGAGACAGAGAGAGATAGTGTGTGAGTGGAGGAGGGGTAGAGAGAGGGGGGACACAGAATCCAAAGCATGCTCTAGCCTCTGCGCTGTCAGCACAGAGCCTGATGCAGGGCTTGAACTCACAAACAGAGAGATCATGACCCGAGCCAAATTTGGATCCTTATCCGACTGAGACATCCAGGTATCCCTCCATTCCCTCACTGTCAATCTGCAGGTGTCTTTAGGTCTAAAATGAGTCTCCTGTAGACAGCATATAGATGGATTTTTTTCTCCATTCTGTAACGCTTTGTCTTTTGATTGAAGCATTTAATTCAGGTACATTCAGAATGATATTTGAAAGATACGAATTTAGTGCCACTGTGTTACCTATAGGGTTGGTGTTTCTGCAGATGTTGGTAGTCTTTGTTGCTTTTTGTTTGTTTGTTTGTTTTTGTTTTTGTTTTTTTCTTCACCTAAAGAGTCCCCTGTAATATTTGTTGCAGAGCTGGTTTAGTGGTCATGAACTCCATTAATTTTTGTTTGTCTGGAAAACTCTTTATCTCTCCTTCTAGTCTGAATGACCGCCTTGATGGATTAAAAAAAAAAAAAGCGTGCATATTTTTCCCATTGAGCATGTTGAATATTTCCTTCCATTCCATTCTGGCACTCAAGTTTCAGTGGATAAGTCTGTTGCTAACCTTATATGTCTAACCTTATAGGTTAAGGACCTTTTGTTCTTAATTTCTTTCAGAAATCTCTATCTTTGTGTTTTGAAATTTTCGCTATGATTTCTCATGGCGTTGACCTGTTTTTGTTGATTTTGAGGGGAGTTATATCTTCCTTTTGAAATCGAATGCCCTTTTCCTTCCCCAGATTCAGGGATTTTTCATCTATAATTTTGTTCAAATAAACCTTCTGGCGCCTTTTGCCTCTTCCTCTTCTGGGATTCATATGATACAGATAATATTCCATTTTATGGAATCACTAAGTTCTCTGAATCTCTCTTTGTGCTCTAATAGTTTTCTTTCCCTCTTCTTTTCAGCTCTATTTTTTCCATACTTTTATATTCTATGTCACTTATTCTCTCCTCTGCTTCTTTAATCCTTCTTATGACTGTATCCAGTCATCTTTGCATCTCAGTTATAGAATTCTTATATCAGCCTGACTAGTTTTTAGGTATTTGATCTCTGCAGCAAACGTTTCTCTGGTGTCTTCTATGCTCTTTTTAAGCCTAGCGAGTAGCCTTATGACTTTTTTTCTAAAATCTTATTCTGATCTTTCTTATTTGTTTTGAATGAGTCTCTGGCTTAGATTTCTTCTTGACCTTTATTTTGGGGAGAATTCTCCATATTGTCATTTTGACTACATTTCTGTCCTTTCATGTTTTAAAAGCTTGTTATGTTTTCTGCACCTGAGAGTACTGCAACAAGGGATCATCCACTGTCCAGGGCATGGCACTTCAGAAAGTGTTTCTGGTCTATGCTGTGTGCACTCTGCTGCTGTGTTTTGTCTGCTCTTTCCCACAGTCCTCTGCAGAGCTCCTCCATGCTTGCTGTGGGGAGTTTCCAGAACAAACTAGGTGTTCTTTTATTTGTTTGTAAAAATAAGCCTGGAAAAAAAAAGGGGAAGAAAACCTGATGCCAAAAAATGTTAAAAGGAAAGGGAATGAAAAAAAAAAAAAAAGAAACAATAGAAAAACTATACAGCTGATTTCAAAGAAAAATAAAGACAAAAAAAGAAAGAAAAAAAGGCCCGATCCAGAGAGAGAGAGAGAGACAGAGAGAGAGAGAGAGAGAGAGAGAGAGAGAAAAGAAAACGAAAGGAACAAACGAACAAAGAAGAAGCTATGAACCTGATTCCAAAAGGAGAAAAAGAAGACTCCTCCAGAGTCTCTGATTTCCTTTGTCCCAGAAAACAGTGTCATGCCTTCTTGGTGCATGGAATCTGTAGTGTAGCACTGCAAAAATCAGTGACTGTGTTATCTGCCCTCTGTGTCCTACAGATGAAAAGGCCTTTTCCTGGTGCCTACAGGGTCTTTTGTCCTTAGAAAGACAACATACCCTCTTCTGACAGAACTCCTGGAAGGAGAACCTTCTCTCCCAATGTACACTGGAGATCCCTACGCCACGCTATGCACTCTGAGGCCAGTACCCACCTTCTTTCCAGGAATGCATGCCACAACTCCACTCTGGAGAAAGTTGTGCACTTCTGAAACCTCAGAGTTTGAGCTCCAAACGGTGTTTGTAAAATAATCTGTGACACTCTGTACTTCTCACTCCCCAGTCCTTGGTCTAGAGAGGTTTTCCTTTCTATGAACCCAATGCTGCATTCTCTCAACCTCTCTCTCTCTCCCCTTTGTCTCTCCATAGAAAGTACAGGAAACCATCAAAATCTTCAGCACTACAGATTTTTACTCCCCCAATTCACTTCTATGCACTTTGCCCCTGCCATACTGTGTCCCTCCAACCGTGGAGATACTTCTGTGTTCCCAGTGATATGACCTGAATACAGCTGTGTTTGAGGGACTAGGAAAGCCCTGGGTCCCCCTACTTCTCTGCCATTTTAACTTCCCCTGTCTCGAATTTCTCGTAAGGCAGGTCTAGCGATAATTATTTTTAAGTCTTTATTTATCTTTTATTTCTGAAGGACAGTTTTGATATGTATGCAATTCTTGGTTGGAAGTTTTTTCTTATATATTTTTAAGTATATCATCCCAGTCTTTTCTAGCCTGAAAGGTTTCTGTTGAGAAATCCTGTGATGGTCTTTGGGGGTTCCTTTGTATGTAATTTCTTTTTTTTCTATTGTGATTTTCAAAATATGCTCTTTCTCTTTGAATTTTGTCAATTTAATTTTAACGTGTCTTTGTATAGCCCGTTTCTGGGTTCAATCTATTTGAGATCCATTGGGGTTCATGGATTTGAATCTCTATTTTTTTCCCAGCTTTGGGGAGTTCTTAGTCATTATTAATTTAAATATTGCTTTTATCCTTTTTTTCTTTCTTTTGTCCTGGAATTACCACAATGCAGATACTGTTTATTTTACTTGTGTCCTACAAGTTCCATAGGCTTTTCTGCGTTTATATGTGCATGATGTGTGTATTATTTCCTCTAAATGGATAATTCTGAATTTCTTGTTTCCTACATCACTGATTCATTCTTCTGCAAGTCTAAGTCTGTTTTTGAAGCTCTTATTCAAGTTTTCTGTTTAGTAATTGTGCTTTTTAACTCTAGGATTTCTATTTGTTTAATGGTTTCTATTTCTTTTTTTTTTTGGTTATAATATTAGAATTTTATTTTTTTGAATAATTTATTGTCAATTTGGTTTCCATACAACACTTCCCTATGACCCAGCAATAGCACTGTTAGGAGTCTATTTCATTTTTTAATTTTTTTTAAATGTTTATTTATTTTTGAGACAGACAAAGCATGATCAGGGGAAGGGCAGAGACAGAGGGAGACACAGAATCAGAAGCAGGCCAGGCTCTGAGCTGTTCAGCACAGAACCTGAAATGGGGCTTGAACTCATGAGTTGTGAGGTCATGAACTGAGCTGAAATTGGAGGCTTAACCGAGTCACCCAGGCGCCTCAATGGTTTTTATTTATTTGTTGGACTTCTCATTTTTTTCTGTATTGTTTTCCTGATTTTGTTTTGTTGTTTGTGTGTTCTTGTAGTTCAATAAACTTATTTAAGAGGAATATACTGAATTTTTTGACAGTTAATAAGTCTGCATTTCTTTAGGGTCAGTTATCCTTTGTTGGTGTCATCTTTACCAGATTTTTTATAATCTTTCATATTTTATGTTGGCGTCTGTGCATTTGAGTAAGTGGTTTTCTCTTTTAGACTTTACAGGATTGCTTTAGAAGAGACAGTGTTTTGTCTGGTTTTGTTATAAGGTAGCGCTTGCATCATAGAATGTATTCGAAAATTTTTCTTCATCTTCTATTTTTTGGAATAGTTCAGGAAGAATAGGTGCTATCTATTTTTAAATTTTAGGTAGAATTTTTCTGTGAAACCCATCTGGTTCAGGGCTTCTATTTTTCTGGCAGTTTTTAAAAAATTTTATTCAAGTTAATTAACATATGGTGTAGCTTTGGCTTGAGGAGTTGAACCCAGTGATTCATCTCTTACTTATGACACCCAATGCTGATCCAGAAGGTGCCTTATTTAATTTATGTCACCTATTTAACCCACTCACCGACCTGCTTTCCACCAACCCTCAGTTTGTTCTCTGTATTTAAGAGTCTCTTAGGTTTTCCTCCTCTGATTTTATCTCATTATTCCTCCCTTCCCTTATGTTCATCTGTTGAGTCTCAAGTTCCACATGAGTGAAAGCATATGATATCTGTCTTTCTCTGACTGATTTTTTCACTTACCATAATTCCCTCCTGTTCCCATCCACAATGTTGCAAATGCCAAGATTTCATTCTTTTTCATCGTGGGGTAGTATTCCCTTGTATATATGTCCCACATCTTCTTTATCCATTCATCAGTTGTTGGACATTTGGGCTCTTTCCATAATCTGGCTATTGTTGATAGCATTTCTATAAACACTGGGTGAATGTGCCTATTCAAATCAGCATTTTCGTATCCTTTCAATAAATTCCTAATAGTGTAATTGCTGGATTTTATGGTAATTCTATTTTTAATTTTTTATTTAGGAATCTCTATACTGTTTTCCAGAGTGACTGCACTAGTTTACATTCCCAACAACAGTGCGAAAATGTTCCCCTTTCTCCACACTCTCACCAACATCTATTGTTTCCCGAGTTGTTAATTTTAACCATTCTGACTAGTGTGAGGTAGAATGTCATTTTGATTTGTATGTTCATAACGATGAGTGATGCTGAGCATCTTTTCATGTGTCTGTTTGTCATCTGGATGTCATCTTTGGCAAAGTGTCTATTCATGTCTTCTGCCAATTTCCTCACTGGATTATTTGTTTTTCGGATATTGAGTTTGATAATTCTTTATGGATTTTCTATACTAACCCTTTATCAGATATGTCATTTGCGAATATCTTCTCCCATTCCGTTGGTTGCCTTTTAGTTTTGTTGATTGGTTCCTTTGATGTTCAGAAGGTTTTTTTTTATCTTGATGAGGTCCCAATAGTTCATTTTTGCTTTTATTTCCCTCTCCTCCGGAGACATGTTAAGTAAGAAGTTGCTGCAGCCTCAGTCAAAGCGGTTGCTCCTTGTGTTCTTCCGTAGGATTTTGATGGTTTCCTGTCTCACATTTAGGTCTTTCATCCATTTTTGAGTTTATTTTTAATTTTTTTAATGTTTATTTATTTTTGAGAGAGAGAGACAGACAGACAGACAGATACGAGTGAGGGAGGGGCACAGACATAAAGGGAGACACAGAATCTGAAACAGGCTCCGGGCTCCGAGCTGTCAGCACACAGCCCAACACTGGGCTCGAATTTAGGAATGGTGAGATTATAACCTGAGCCGAAGTCGGACGCTTAACCGACTGAGTCACCCAGGTGCCCCTGAATTTATTTTTATGTATGGTGTAATAAAGGGATCCAGGTTCATTCTTCTGCATGTTGCTGTCCAGTTCTCCCAGCACCATTTGCTAAAGAGATGTTCTTTTTCCCATTGGATGCTCTTTCCTGATTTGTCAAAGATTAGTTGGCCATATATTTGTTGGTCCATTACTGGATTCTCTATTCTATTCCATTGATCTATGTGTCTGTTTTTGTGACAATAATTTGATTACAGCTTTGTAAAATAGATTAATGTCTGGGATTGTGATGCCTCCCTCTTTGGTTTCCTTTTTCAACATTACTTTGGCTATTTGAGTTTTTTTTATGGTTCCATGCAAATTTTAGAATTGTTTGTTCAAACTCTGTCTGTGCTTGATGTATTTTGATAGGTATTGCATTGAATTTCTAGATTGCTTTGAGTAGTATAGACATTTTAACAATATTTGTTATTCCAATTCATGTGCATGAAATGTTTTCCCATTTCTTTGTGTCTTCTTCAATTTCTTTAATAAGCTTTCTACAGTTTTCAGTGTATAGATTTTTCACCTTTTTGGCTAGCTTGATTCCTAGGTATTTTATGGTTTGGGTACAAGTGTAAATGGGATCAATTCCTTGATATCTTTCTCAGTTCCTTCATTATTCGTGTACAGAAATGCAACTGATATCTGTACATTGATTATATACTCTGTGATTTTGTTGAATTCATATATCAACCCTAAATGTTTTTTGAAATCTTTTAGTTTTTCCATTGAGAGCCCATTTCATCTGTTAAGAGTGGAAGTTTGATTTCTTCTTTGTCAATTTGTATTCATTTTATTTTGTTCTCTTATTGTTGAGGCTAGGACTTCCACCGCTATGTTGAACAACAGTGGTGATAGTGGACAACCCTGTCATGTTCCCGATCTTAGGGGGAAAACTCTTATTATTTCCCCATTGAGGATTGAACAAGCTCTTGTTCACTTCAAGTCCAGGTGCAAAGAGTGTGAGATTAATAGAAAGATGACTCAGATATCAGTGTATCTTGAGTGCCTTGCTTCAGCAAAGGCAGTCTTTTTATTAGAATCGCAAAAATATATGATCTTTACATTAATCAATAATAATGATGTTTTCATGTTATTCATACAATCAGAGACCTTTAAGTATAGCTAGTAAACAGAGCTAGTTTCTAGGCTACTTTCGAGAAAATAATCATTTGCTTCTAATGTTTAACTATAATGATCAAAGCTCAGCTTTAGGATAATTATTTTGTGACGTCCATTATTCAGGATTACACAATTGGAAAAACCAAACAGCTATTAACTCAAAACTTTCCGGTTAGACAAACAGGAAGCCTCAGGCCATTCATACAGAACAATGTGCTCTTCTGCATGTCACAACATTCTTGGGTGCAAGATCTGTTGAGGGTCGTCTAGCCATCAGCCAATTCCTTGTCTCTTTAAGTCCCTTTCAGAGGATGACATTAGCTGTGGGTCTTTCATATATGGCTTTTATGATGTTAAAGTATATTATTCCAATCCTGACTTTTTTGAGGGTTTTTATCAAGAATGGATGCTGTATTTTTTTCTGCATCTATTGATAGGTAGATATCTTATATAGTTCTTATCTTTTTTTAATCAATGTATCATGTCACGTTGATTGATTTGTGAAAACTGAACCAGCCCTGCAGCCAAGAATAAATCCCACTTGATCTTGCTGAATAATTCTTTTAATGTACTGTTTAATTCAATTTGCTAGTATCTTGGTGAGAAGTTTTGCATCCAAATTCATCAGGGATATTGGTCTGTACTTCTCCTTTTTAGTGGGGACTTTGTCTGGTTTTGGAATCAGAGTTTTGCTGGCTTCATAGAATGAGTTTGGAAGATTTCCTTTCATTTTCGTTTTTTGGAATGGTTTGAGAAGAATAGGTATCTTTTGGTAGATTTATGATTACTGATTCAATTACATTATTCATAACCTATGTGTTCAGATTTTCTATTTTCCTCCTGTTTCAGTATTAAAAGGTTATGTGTTTCTTCTAGGTTGTCCATTTTATTAGCATATAATATTTATAGTATTTTCTTATAGTCCTATTTATTTCTATGGTGTTGGTTGTTGCTTCTCTCCTTTCTGATATTATTTTTTGAGTATTTTCTTTTCTTTTAATTGATGATTCCAGCTAAAAGTTTATCAATTTTGTTTATCTTTTCAAAGATTTAGCTTCTAGCTTTATTGATTTTTTACTTTGTTTTTTTTTTTACATTATTATGTCATTTATTACTGATCTTATCTTTATTATTTCCTTCCGTCTACTCACATTGGGCTTTTCCTGTCCTGTTTTTTTGTATTTCCTTTAGGTGTAATGTTTGATGATTTATTTAAACTTTTTGCTTGTTTCTTGATGTAGTCCTATATAACTATGTATTTCCTCTCAGAACTCCTTTTGCTGTATCCAAAAGATGTTGGACCATTGTATTTCCATTTTCATGAAAATACATTGTCTCCATGTATTTCTTAATTTAATCTTTATGTTTTATTTACTAATTTGTTCTTCTATATCATGTTGTTTAGCCTCCATGTGTTTATGTTTTTCCTGTTTTTTTTCTTTTCTTTTTTTATAGTCAAATAATTCTTTTTTTAAATTTCTATATAGTTAATATACAATGTACATTAGTTTCAGGTATACAATATAGTGATTCGACAATTCTATATATTACTCAGTGCTAATCACAAGAATGTACTCTTAATACCCTTCACTTGTTTCACCCAGCTCCCCATTCAACTCCCCTCTCATAGCTATCACTTGTTCTCTGTAGGTAAGAGTCTGTTTTTTGGGTTGTCTTTTCCTTTGTTCATTTGTTTTGTTTCTTAAATTCCACATATAAGTGAAATCATATGGTACTTGTCTTTAGTCAAGGAATTCTGTTTTTTAAGTATACAGTTTTTTTGAATAATTTATTGTCAATTTGGTTTCCATACAACACCCCATGATAGTCCCAACAATTGCCCTCCTCTGTGCCCATCACCCATTCTCCCCGCTCCCATACCTCCCTCTCCCCTCAGTTTCTTCTTATTCTTGGAGAGTCTGTCATGTCATATCTTCCTTCCTCTTTGTGGCTTTTGTTCCCCTTCCCCTCTTCCCCTCTCCCCTAGTTTCCTTCTAGGTATCCCAAAGCCTACCTATGCGTGGGAACATATGGCATCTGTCTTTCTCTGCCTGACTTATTTCACTCAGCATAATATCCTCCAGTTCCATCCATGTTGCCACACATGGCCAGATTTCATTCTTTCTCATTGCTGCATAGTATTCCATTGTGTAAATATACCACATCTTCTTTATCCATTCGTCAGTTGATGGACACTTAGTCTCTTTCCATGATTTGGCTATTGTTGAAAGTGCTGCTATAAACATCAAGGTACACATGCCCCTATGCATCAGCACTCCTGTATCTCTTGGATAGATTCCAAACATTGCTATTGTTGGGTCATAGGGTAATTCTATTTTCATTTTTTTGAGGAACTTCCACACAGTTCTCGAGGGAGGCTGCACCAGTTTGCATTCCAACCAACAGTGTAAGAGGCTGCCTGTTTCTCCACATCCTTGCCAGCATCTATAGTTTCCTGATTTGTTCATTTTAGCCACTCTGACTGGTGTGAGGTGGTATCTCAGTGTGGTATTGATTTGTATTTCCCTGATGATGAGCGACATTGAGCATCATTTCATGTGTCTGTTTGCCATTTGGATGTCTTCTTTGGAGAAGTGTCTATTCATATCATCAGCCCATTTCTTCACTGGATTATTTGTTTTTTGGGTGTGGATTTTGGTAAGTTCTTTATAGATTTTAGACACTAGATCTTTATCCAATATGTCATTTGCGATTATCTTTTCCCATTCCGTTGGTTGCCTACTAGTTTTGTTGGTTGTTTCCTTTGCAGTGCAGAAGTTTTTATCTTGATGAGGTCTCAATAGTTTATTTTTTGCAATGCTTAGGGTGAAGAGGTAAGGCCCAAGGCCCAGGCGGCCCGGAGCCTGGACCCCCGCTGGTGGGTGGAAGTGTCCTAAGGGAAGTATTAGTCCTGAGGCCATAAAAGTTATGGCTTTTGATATCCTCACTTTGTTTGGCACTAAGAGGATGGCTGGTTAGCCAGTGACGGGTAAGATTCCTCAGAGGAGGGACAACCTAAGACAGGCACAGCCACAAAAGGGCCATCAGGAGGTAAATTCATGCCAGGTGTATGATGAGTACATTGGGTCTGTAAGATTCCCTGCACTTAGGGTGATGATAATATTGAAGAAAAGTCCCTGCTAGAAGCAGCTGCAGGGTGAAGTAAAAGGAGGGTCATATGGCATCCCCTCTGCTAGCCAATTAATGCTACTGGTTTTATTCCTCTAAAGGGTATAGAATATAGAGAAATATGTTGTTGATCATCATTAAAATAATAAGAAAATCATTTAGGAGGCTTTAGTTTGCCTCAGGTAATATAGAAATAATTCAAGAACAAAATAAATCTCTGATTTTTCTATTAAACCTAAGAGTGCAGCATGACCCTCAGGAATGTGGTGATTGCTGTAGTTTTCGGATTAAGACATTATTAATAGTCAGTAGACAAAAATTATCTTAGGGAGTAACTTTAGAGAAAAACATGTTTTTCACATATCCTTCTACTGTAGCCAGAGCCTTTAACTGATATCTGTATACCTTGTTCTTTTCGTATCAACCCATGATATTCACCAGAATATATCCATTAGTTATGCTTTGACTGCAGGTGAGCTGTTTTTTTACCCTCATATACTAATTGTTTAAACATTCTATGTAACCTTGAGAAACAAGCATTCTTTAAAGTTTTATGGAATGTGAAGGTTGTTTTAATCAGATTCTTTTTTTTTTTTTTACTAGGACCCTTGAGAAACAAGTATTCTTTATTTTACTAAGAACCTTGAGAAATTAGAATTATTTCATCCTGCCAATCTTTTTTTTAATGTTTATTTATTTTTGAGAGACAGAGCATGAGCAGAGGAGGGGTAGAGAGAAAGAGGAAGACACAGAATCCGAAGCAGGCTCCAGGCTCTGAGCTGTCAGCACAGAGCCTGACGCGGGGCTCAAACCCACAAGCTGTGAGATCATAACCTGAGCTGAAGCCGGATGCTCAACCGACTGAGCCACTCAGGCTCCCCTCATCCTGCCAATCTTTACAAGATGTATACTTGCTGTGTTTAGAGAAAATGCATAAAAACCCTGAAGAAAAAATAAACTTTGAGCAGTCCGGGTAAGAAGCTGTCTCCAGAGCAGTCCAGATAAAAGGCTGTCTCCATGTTGTTTGTCTTGTCTTCGTCTTGTCTTTATGTTTTTTGTCTCAGTCCTTACATAGAGAGCCCTGGACCAGTCCTGATACGAGGCTGACTCCAAAAGACTGACTTTGAGTCATCTCTAGCGCCTAGACCAACCCTCAGGCAAATGAAACCCCGGACCAGCCGGAAGCCCTGAAGTAGGAGCTGGCCTCCTCTCAGGACAAACCCCGGCAATTTTTGCTTTAAATTCCCTTGCCTTTGGAAATATATCGAATAAGAAATGGCTGTGGCCGAGGTCAATGAGGTTTGTTTCCTGGTTTCTCCTCTAGGATTAGATGGTTTCCTGTCTCACCTTCAGGTCCTTCATTCATTTTGAGTTTATTTTTGTGAGTGGTGTAAGGAAGGGGTCTAGTTTCATTCTTCTGCGTGTTGCTGTCCAGTACTCCCAGCACCATTTGTTAAAGAGGCTGTCTTTTTTCCATTGGATACTCTTTCCTGCTTTGTCAAAGATTAGTTGGTCATATGTTTGCAGGACTATTTCTGAGTTTTCTATTCTATTCCATTGGTCTAGGTGTCTGTTTTTGTGCCAATACCATACAGTTTCATGATTACCGCTTTGCAGTAGAGGTTAAAGTCTGGGATTGTGATGTCTCCCACCTTGGTTTTATTCTTCAATATTACTTTGGCTATTTGGGGTCTTTTGTGGTTCCACACAAATTTTAGGATTGTTTGCTCTAGCTTTGAGAAGAATGCTGGTGCAATTTTAAATGGGATTGCATTGAATGTGTAGATTGTTTTGGGTAGTACTGCCATTTTAACGATATTTATTCTTCCAATCCATGAGCATGGGATGTTTTTCCATTGCCGTTTTGTCTTCCTCAATTTCCTTTATAAGTTTTTTTATAGTTTTCAGCATAGAGACCTTTTACATCCTTGGTTTGGTTTATTTCTAGGTATTTTCTGTTTTTTGGTGTAATTGACAATGGGATTAGCTTCTTTATTTCTCTTTCTGTTGCTTCATTGTTGGTGTATAGAATTGCTAGCGATTTCTTTACATTGATTTTATATCCTGCAACTTTGCTGAATTCATGGATTAGTTGTAGGAGGGTTTTGGTGGATTCTGTCGGATTTTCCACGTAAAGTATCAATATCCTCTTTGAAAAGTGAAACTATGTCTTCATCCTTGCCAATCTCGATGACATTTTTTTATTTTTTGTCTAATTGCTGATGCTAGGACCTCCAGCACTATGTTAAATAGCTGTGGTGAGAGAGGACACCACTGTCGTGTTCCTGATCTCAAGGGGAATGCTCTCAGTTTTCCCCCTTTGAGGATAATATTAACTGTGGGCTTTCCATAAACGGCTTTTATGGTGTTTAATTATGTTCTTTCTATCCCGACTTTCAAGGGTTTTTATTAGGAAAAGGTGCTGTATTTTGTCAAATGCATTCTCTGCATCTATTGACAGGACCATATGGTTCTTATCTTTTCTTTTGTTAATGTGATGTATCACATTGATTGATTTGTGAATATTGAACCAGCCCTGCACCCCAGGGATGAATCCTACTTGATCATGGTGAATAATTATTTTTATATGAAGTTGGATTCGATTTGCTTGTATGTTGTTGAGAATTTATGCATCCATATTCATCAGGGATATTGGCCTGTAGTTCTCTTTTTTTGCTGGGTCTCTATCTGGTTTGGGAATCAATGTGATACATCACATTGATGTAGAAAGAGTAGAAAGAGTCCAGGAGTTTTCTTTCCTTTTCGATCTTTTGGAACAGTTTGAGGAGTTTAGGTATTAACTCTGTTTTAATTGTATGGTAAAATTCCCCTCTGGATTTTATTGGTTTGGAGATATTTGATAACTGATTCAATTTATTCACTAGTTTTTGGTCTTTTCAAATTTTCTATATCTTCCCGTTTGAGTTTTGGTAGTGTGTAGCTATTTAGATATTTGTCCATTTCTTACAGGTGGTCGAGTTTGGTGGCATTTACTTTTTCATAGTATTCTCTGACAATTGCTTGTTTTTCTGAGGGATTGGTTGCAATCACTCCCTTTTCATTCATGATTTTATCTAATTGGGTTATCTCTCTCTCTCTCTCTCTCTCTCTTTTTTTTTTTTTTTTTTTTTTGAGAAGCCTGGCTAGAGGTTTGTCTATTTTGTTTATTTTTTCAAAGAACAAGGTCTTGATTTCATTGATCTGTTCCACTACTTTTTGTGTTTCCATATGATTAATTTGTGACCTGATCTTTGTTATTTCTCTCTTTCTGCTGGGTTTGGAGGGTCTTATCACTTCTGATTCTAGTTCCTTTAGGCACGATGTTAGAATTTGTGTTAGTGATTTTCTTCTTTCTTTAGATGAGCCTGGATTGCAATATTTTTTCTCTTAGGACTGCCTTTACCAAATACCAAAACGTTCTGATTGTTTTTTTTTTTTTCATTTTCATTTGTTTCCATGTATATTTTAATTTCTTCTCTGATTGCTTGGTTAACGCATTCGTTTTTTTAGTAGGTTGTTCTTTAGCCTTCATTTGTTTGTGGATTTTCCAGATTTATTCTTGTGGTCGATTTCAAGTTTCAAACATTGTGGTCTGACAGTGTGCACGGTATAATCTCAATTGTCTTATATTTATTCAGAGCTTCCCTGTGCCCCAGAATGTGGTCTATCTTGGAAAATGTACCGTGTGAAGTTGAGAAGAATGTAAATTCCTTTGCATCTGGGTGAAGGACCCTAAAGATGTCTGTGAGGCCCAACTGTTCCAATGTGTCATTCAGAGCCATTGTTTCTGTAGTGATTTACTATTTACTGGATCTATCCAATGCTGAGAGGAGAGTGTTAAGGTCTCCTACTATTAGGACATTTTTATCGAAAGGTTGTTTATGTTTGTAATTAATTGTTTTGAAAATTTCGGTGCTACGAATTTGGCGCATAGATAATTATAATTGTTACCTCGTCCTGCTGGATAGTCCCTATGATTACTATATAATGCCCTTCTTCATATCCTATTGCATCCTTTACTTTAAAGTCTAGTGTGTCTGATATAACTGTGGCTACTCCAGCTTTCTTCTGACTTCCAGTAGTGTGGAATATAGTTCTCCATCCCCTCACTTTCAATCTGAAGGTATCCTCAGGTCTAAAATAACTCTCTTGAAGGCAGCTAATAGATCGTTCCTGTTTTTGTATCTATTTTGTTACCCTAAGTCTTCTGATTGGAGCATTGAGTCCATTTGCATTCAGTGTTAATATTGAAAAATATTCAATATTTTAGTCACTGTATTATCTGTAGGTTTCATGTTGGTAAGGCTGTCTCTGGAAGTTTGTGTTCTTTGCAACCTTTCCTTCATAAGGTGCCTCTCAGGATCTCTTGTACTGCTGGTTTATTTGTGATGAATTCCTTCAGTTTTTGTTTCTTTATTAAAACCTTTATATTTCCTTCCATTCTGAATGACAGTCTGGCCAGGTAAATGATTCTTGGCTGCATATCTTTCCTGTTCATCAAAGTGAAGGTTTCCTGTCATTCCTTTCTGGCTTGCCAATCTTCTGTAGATAAGTCTGCTACAACTCTTATGTGTCTACTTTTGTATGTTAAGGCCTGTTTTTCCCTAGCTGCTTTCAGAATTCTTTCTCCATCCTTGTATTTTGCCATTGTCACTATGATGTGTCATGGAGAAGTTCTATCCAGGTTACGTCTGAAGGGAGTTCTCTGTGCCTCTTAGATTTCCGTGCCCATTTCCTTCCTCATGTTGGGGAAGTTCTCAGCAATGATTTGTTCAATTACCCCTTGTACTCCTTTCTCTCTCTTTTCTTCCTCTGGAATTCCTATGACACGTATATTGTTCCATTTGAATGCATCACTCAGCTCTCGAATTCTCCTTTCCTGTCCCTGAATCAACTCCTCTCTCTTTTTCTCTGATTCCTCTTCGTCCTTATTTTTATCTTCTAATTCCCCTATTCTCTCCTCTGCCTCTTCGGTGCGTATTGTGGCCTCCTCCAATTTGTTTTGCACCTCATTTAACACATTTTTAAATTCCTCCTGATGGTTTTTAAGGTTCTTGATCTCTGCTGCGAGGGACCCCCTGCATTCTTCTATGCTTTTTTCAAGCCCGGCGATTGTTTTACACTTATCATTCTATATTCATGATCTGTTATGTTTCTTGTATCTGTTTTCATCAATTCTTGAGCTGTCACTACTTCCTGTAATTTCTTTTGAGGATAATTCTTCTGTTTCTTCATTTTGGCTAGGTGTGATTTGGTTTCTTACCTGAGGTCACTCTGGAAAGGAAAATGAACAGACATACAAACAGAAAACAAAAACCCTCAAACGTACCAACAAATGATACACACAAGCGGTTCACAACAGAAAAAAGAATAACAAACGACACTCTGTGGGCATGGGACCTGAAATACCAGCTACACATTAAGGACAGGGCGTGCACTGTGCTGAAGGCAGAGCATATACAGAGAGAGTAATGACGGGTGCAGGCGGAAGAAGAAAATGAACTTTGACCAGGTAGAGAGACTGAAGAGCTTAGTGCGACAAGAGAGAAATCAGAAAAAGGAAGGATGTGAGGAAAAAGAAATGAAGATAGATATTTCCCAGATGTACTATGTGGCCTGGTTATTCCAGAGAGAGATATAGGAAAGTACAGAAGGAGGTGTAGAACACGCATTGCAAGAGTGGATTAAATGTCTGTTGAAGCCAGACAATACCCCGGATGGCCAGCTCAGGGGTGGGGATCAGTAAGAAGGAGAAAGTGGAGCATATATTTAAAAAAGAAGAATTGACCTGGAGTTACTACCGGCAACAGTCTGATCTCTGCGTGTATTGCTCTGGCAGAAAGGATGTCTCTCCTATGAGGAGGGGCATGGTTTGGTGTAGGTGGATCCTGCCTCCACTGCCGCGGATGGAGTCTTGGGGCCAGTTTTTGCGTGTTTTTGTAAACAACAATGGTGTTCCCCCTGGTCCCTTCTTCTTTGTCCCAGAGTCTCAAATCAGCCCTTTGTTTCCATCCTTGTTCTCTCTGGGATGTAGGCGTATTGCTGTTTGTTGGGTGGTCGCTCGCCCCACGCTTAACTGAGTTTTTGACTCTGTTGGCCTGCTTCACCAGGTTTCACTTTAAATTGTTTTCCTGGTTTAGAGGCGATTCGGAGGCGGCTCTGCGCCTCTGGGTGATGCAGGCTGACTCGGCTGCCGCTGCTGTTCCAGCATGAGTAGAGTTCTGCTGAGAGTTCTGCTGTTAGCAATGGAACTTCTCTCCAAAAGTCCTGTGGTTAGTGACTGGATGGTGGTCTCACTCTCTGCCCATTTTTCTCTCGTTTGTATGTGGCCCACTATGCACTTTCCCAGATTTTTCTTCCCTTTGTCTTTCTACAGAAGGCTCTCTTTCCCCTCTGCTCCGTACCCCCACGGCTCGTTTTATTTCCCCCAGATTGCACTCACGCTTCCATGGGGCGCTTTCTGGATTTTGCGTTCTATTCCTTGTAGTCTCCAACACCTTTCCTCACAGGCTTTTGGGGTTGAGAGTCCTTTGGTTTCGGTTCTTCTTAGTTAGAAAGATATGGGCAATGCCAGGTCCCCTACTCCTCCGCCGTGTTGGACTAATCCTCCCAGAAATCTATTGTATTTCTATACACCAATAATAAAGCACCAGAAAAGGAAATCAAGGAATCAGTCCCATTTGCAATTGCACCAAAACTAATAAGAAACCTAGGAATTAATGTAACTAAAGAGGTGAAATGTCTGTACTCTGAAAACCATAGAGCACATATAAAGGAAATTTAAGAGGACACAAAGAAATAGAAAATCATTCCATCTCATGGATTAGAAGAAGACATGTTATTAAAATGTCTACACTCCCAAAGCAATCTACACATGTAATGCAATATCTATCAAAATACTGCCAGCATTCTTCACAGACCAAGGACAAACAATCCTAAAATATCTACAAAGGACCCCAAATAGCCAAAGCAGTCCTGAAATAGAAAAACAGAACCAGGGGCCTCATGATTACAGACTTCAAGCTATACTACAAACTGTAATCATCAAGACAGTATGGTAGTTGCACAAAACAGTTACATAGATAAATAGAACAGAAGAGAAGCCCAAAATGGACCAACAACTATATTGTCAACTAATCTTTGACAAAACAGGAAATAATATCCAATGGATGAAAGACAGTGTCCTCAAATGGTGTTGGGAAAACTGGGTGGTGATATACAGAAGAATGAAATTGGGCCGCTTTCTTATGCCATACACAAAAATAAATTCAAAGCTAATGAAATACTTAACTATGTGTCAGAAAACCATCAAATTCCTAGAGGAGAATGCAGGCAGCAATCCCTGTGTCCTTGGCTTGAGCGACTTCTTACCAGACATGTCACCAAAGGCAAGGGCAATGAAAGCAAACATGAACCATTGGGGCTTCATCTAGATAAAAAGCTTCTTCACAGTGAAGGAAACAATCAACAAAACTAAAAGACAGCCTACAGAATGGGAAAATATATTTTTAATTGATATATTTGATATGGGGTTAGTATCCAAAATCTATAAAGAACTTATCAAAATCAACACCCTAAACATAAATAACCCAGTTAAGAAATGGGTCAAGGACATGAATAGACACTTTTCCAAAAACATCCAGATAGCTAAAAGACACATGAAAAGATTCTCCATATCACTCATCATCAGGGAAATAAAAATCAAAACCATGATGAGATACTACCTCAAACTTGTCAGAATGTATAAAATTAACAACTCAATAAAAAACAGGTGTTGGTGAGGATACAGAGAATAGGGAACCCTCTTGCACTGTTGGTGGGAATGGAAACTGGTGCAGCCACGTTGTAGAAACAGTATTGAGGTTCCTCAAGAAACTAAAAAAGGAACTACCCTATGATCCAAGAATTGTACTAGTAGGTATTTACCCAAAGGATACAAAAATACATATTTAAATAGGTATATTCCTCCCAATGTTTATAGCAGTAGCATCAATAATAAAACTATGGAGAGAGTCCAAATGTCCATCAGCTGACAAATGGATAAAGAAAATGTGGTATGTATGTAAATGGAATATTAGTCAACCATCAAAAATAATGAAATCTTACCACTTTCAATGATGTGAATTGAGCTAGAATGTATCATTATAAGTGAAATAAGTCAATCCGAGAAAGACAAATACCTTATTTCATTATATGTGGAATTTAAGAAAAAAACAGATGAACATATGGGATGGAGAGGATAAAAGAGAAGAAAGGGAAGTGAACCACCAGAGACTCTTAATGATAGAGAGCAAACTATGGGTTGATGGTGAGAGGTGGGTGGGATATAGACTAGATGGGTGATGGGTACTAAGTAGGGCACTTGTTGTGAGGAACACTTGGGGCTGTATAAAGTGATGAATGTCTGAATTCTATTCCTGAAACCAATATTGCACTATATGTTAACTAAAATTTAAATTTAAAAAAGGAGAGAAATGTTCAAACCAGAAAGTAGCTATTGGCATTATGTAAATGAATGAGCATGGCGTGTTCCAACAAAATATTATTTACAAATATGAAATTTGAATTTCATGTAATTTTATAGTCATAAAATGTTTTTTTTTAAATTCCTGTGTGGCTCAGTTGGTTGAATATCTAACTCTTGATTTCAGCTCAGGTCATGATCTCACAGTTCATGAGATCAAAACCTGAATCAGGCTCTGCACTGACAGAGTGAAGCCTACTTGGTATTCTCTCTCTCCCTCTCTCTCTCTGCTCCTTCTCCTCTTGTTCTCTCTTTCTCTCTGTCTGTTTAAAAAAATAAAAATAAAATAAAGTAGTCATTCTGAAAGGTGTGAGTGAGGTGGAGTTTTTATTGTATTTCCCTGATGATGAAGATTACCCTGTCTTCCAGATTGCTGATATATTCTTCTGCATCTGCTCATATACTGTTGATTCCTCCTAGTGTTATTTTTGTTATGATATTCTTCATATCCGATTGCTTATTTTTTACATTTTCTATGCCATAATTGAAGGTTTTACTGTGTTCTTCCTCTATTCTTTCCAGTGCAGTGAGCACACTTATGATCAGTACTTTAAATTCTTTATCAGATATATTGCTTATTTCCATTTCATTTAACTTTTTTTTTGCTCTATCTTCTGGAGCATATTCCTTTGTCTTTCCATTCTGCTTGACTTTCTGTATTTGTTTCTATGGATTAAGCAGAACAGCTACTTCTTTTAAACTTGAGGTAATGGTCTTGTGTATAATCATTCCTTATGTACATTGTGTGTGTTTGGTGTTTTGAGCTGACTGGTTGGAACTGTGGCTTACATGAGCTGTGAATCTTAGACCTGCATAGTAAGTACCTGTTAGGACAAATAAAGTTGAAGTGAATATTAACTGGGGTGCTCTAGAGTTCTATGCACTGAGGACAACCTGGAAGGACAGTTTAAATCAGAGTGTCCCAGAGTGCTCTGTTTAGGGTGCACCCTGGTGGGACAGCTAAAATTGATGTGGTGTGTGGGCTGGGAGTTTCCCGGCAGGATTCCTCACACTAAAATGACTGCGAGCCAGGGGACCTTGGGCTTTACACACAGAGGCTTTACACACCTTTGGCAGAATCGGTAAAGTTGAAGCATATGCAAACTGAGGTGTTTCAGGACTCTCTGCAAAGAGGATTCCTCGAAGGAGTCGCTGAAGCCAATGTGGAATACAGGCTGGGAGGTTTGGGAGTACTCTATGCAAGATATGTCCTGTCGAGACAGTTAAAGCTAAAATGTACAAGGGCTAGGGTCTCTGTGCTCTTCACACACAAATGTTCCCTTGCAGGACAGCTGAAGCTGAAGTGGTTGTAAGCTGGATTATCCTGGGGTTCTTTACACTTAGGGCATCCTTGTAAGACGGCTGAATCTCATTGTGTCCCAAGGTGGTCAGAACAGAAGTTCCCTGTCATTCAACTGAATCCAAGGCTGGTGTTATAAGAGTGTTTCAGAGTGCTCCACACAGAAGGTTCTTTGACGGAGTGGACAAAACCAATACAGGCATGGAGAGTGGATTTGAGGTAGACATCAGCCATGATTTTCTGGAATGCAATACACTGGGGGTAACCCAGAAAGCTATCTGAAGCCAATATGGTATGGCATGGAGAATTCTGGGTTTTTTTGTGCCTATGTCACATTGGCAAAAAGCCTGGGGCTGTGGATAGTGCTAGCCATGGGTGTTCTGATATGTACTGCCCTGTGTCCGCCTTGGCAGAGTGATTTTGGCTTGTGTGGGGTAAGTGCCCATGACTCGCTGTGTTGACAGACCAGTTAGGGTGCCCAGACTGTACACTGCTCTGTGCTCTCAAGATGGAGCAGAAGCATAGACAGTGTCAATTAACTCCTCTAGCCTGAAGAGGCTTACAACAGCTCTCCCTGCTATTTGGTGGAGTTCTAGACTTGGACCTTTTATATGTCAGTTGCTCTTCTAAACTATGACTTTGTAAAGAAATAAAAAGACAAAAAGGAAAAAGGAAAAAAAAAGAAAAGAGAAGAAAAAAAGATAGAAAAGAAAAGGAAAATTAAAAAAAGGGGGGTAAAGAAAGAAAATAATTTTTTTAAAGTGGTTTGTTTTGTGTTCCAGTGCAACTGGGGCTGGTATGGACTTGTGGACACTGAAATTGTTGAGGCAGCAAGCTGACTCTTTCTACCAGACTCTGTTCTCATATGGACTTTTGAGGTGAAGGAGGAGAAATTTTTTCTAGAGCTCCTTGGTCCTTTTAAACTGTGGCTTTTTTGGGGCGCCTGAGTGGCTCAGTCAGTTAAGCGGCCGACTTCAGCTCAGGTCATGATCTCATGGTCTGTGAGTTTGAGCCCCGTGTCGGGCTCTGTGCTGATGGCTCAGAGCCTGGAGCCTGCTTCAGATTCTGTACCTCTCTCTCTCTTTGCCCTTCCCCTGCTCACGCTCTGTCTCTGTGTCTTTCAAAAATAAATAAATGTTAAAAAATTTGAACTGTGGCTTTTTTTCCCCCTCAATAGATACAAGGTGGTGTGGGCTTGTGGACCCAGAGCTCAGAGGTAGCAAGCTCATTGTGTTGACCAGACCACGAGTTATGGCATTCAGACTCTACTCTGTTCTTGGCTTTTAAGGTGGAGAGGTAATGTAAACCTTGTCATTTTCCTCTCAGTCCGACCTGAGGAAAATTTCCTTTGCTCCTTAATTGGTGGAGTTCTAGTGCTCTCTTATGTGCCAATTGTTCTTTCAAACCTCTGGATTTTTTTTTTCTTTTCCCAAGGACAGGGGAATCTGCATTCAATTCCTCAATACTATCCCTCCCCACTGCAGTTTGCAGTATCAGGTGTGGGGATTTCCTTTGTTACCTTGTCTCCATCTCTCTTACTGTTATTTAGTTTTTCCTGTTCTGTTTTATGGTTGTTGTTATGCAGAAACTGTTCATTTCACCCTCAGATCTTTGTCAAGAATAATTGTTCTATTTATAGATGTAATTTGGTGTGTTCTATGGAACAGGTAAGTTCTGGGTCTTCCTACATTGCCATGTGAAACCAGAACCTGGATTTTCTTTTTTTTTTTTTTAATCCATTCAGCCATTTGTTGTCATTTGATTAGAGAACTTAAACCACTTAAGCTTAAAATAATTATTAATGAGGACTTGTGCCATTTTGTTTTCTTCCTTCCTTCCTTCCTTCCTTCCTTCCTTCCTTCCTTCCTTCCTTCCTTCCTTCCGTTCTTTCTTTCTTTCTTTCGGTTCATTTTTCTTTGTTTTATAACCTGTTGTCTTTTTGTGTGTGTGTGATTTGATGTCTTTTTTTATCAGTATGCTTTGACTTCTTTATTGTATTCTTTTGTGTAATTGCTACAAGTATTTCCCTTGTAGTTACCATAAAGCTTACATAAAACATCTTAAAAGACCCTATTTTAAGCTCTTAACTTCAATAGCATTTTGAAACTTTGTATTTTTATTTCTCCTCCCTCTCCTATTTTAGGATATTTCTATTACAAAGTACAACTTTTTTTTTATAACGTGCAGCTAAAAACAAATTCTTTTACACATGATTATTTTTAATTTTATTTTTTAAGTTTTAAACTAGAGTTATAAGTCAATTATGCACTACCATGGCCAAATTACAGAATCTAACTTGACTGTGTTCGCTATTACCTGTGAGTTTTAAAGCATCTTTTCATGCTTTTATTATGTTAACTAGTGCACCTTTACTTCCACTCAAAGAACTCATTTTAACATTTCTTACAAGGCAGGTGTAGTGGCAATGAACTCCCTATGCTTTTGTTTGTTTAGTAAACCCTTATTCCTTCTTCAAATTTGATGATCTTTTCCCATTCCGTTGGTTGCCTATTCGTTTTGTTGGTTGTTTCTTTTGCTGTGCAGAAGCTTTTTATCTTGATGAGATCCCAATAGTTCATCTTTGAATTTAATTCCCTTGCCTTTGGAGACGTGTCGAGTAAGAAATTGGTGCGTCTTAGGTCAAAGAGGCTTTTTCCTGCTTTCTCCTCTAGGATTTTGATGGTTTCCTGTCTCACATTCAGATCTTTTATCCATTTAGAATTTATTTTTGTGAGTGGTGTAAGAAAGTGGTCTAGTTTCATTCTTTTGCATGTTGCTGTCCAAT
>PITB01010056.1:0-22271 GCA_004024585.1 Paradoxurus hermaphroditus | reverse complement strand
GTCCACTGGATACATTTTCCCGCTTTGTCAAAGATTAGTTGGCCATATACTTGCGGGTCCATTTCTGAGTTTTCTATTCTATTCCATTGGCCTATGTGTCTGTTTTTGTGCCAATACCATACAGTCTTGATGAATACCGCTTTGTGGTAGAGGTTAAAGTGTGGGATTGTGATGCCTCCCGCCTTGGTTTTATTCTTCAGTATTATTTTGGCTATTCGAGGTCTTTTGTGGTTCCATTCAAATTTTAGGATTGTTTGCTCTAGTTTTGAGAAGAATGCTGGTGCAATTTTGATTGGGATTGCATTGAATGTGTAGATTGCTTTGGGTAGTATTGTCATTTTCACGATATTTATTCTTCTAATCCATGAGCATGGGATGTTTTTCCATGTCCTTGTGTCTTCCTCAATTTCCTTCATAAGTTTTTTATAGTTTTCAGGGTAGAGGTCTTTCACATCTTTGGTTAGGTTTATTCCTAAGTATTTTATGGTTTTTGGTGCTATTGTGAAAAGGATTAGCTTCTTTATTTCTCTTTCTGCTGCTTCATTGTTGGTGTATAGAAATGCCACCGATTTCTGTACATTGATTTTGTATCCTGCAACTTTGCTGAAATCATGGATCAGCTCTAGTAGGCTTTTGGTGGATTCCGTCGGGTTTTCCATGTAAAGTATCATGTCATCTGCAAAAAGTGAAAGTTTGACTTCCCCCTTGCCAATCTTGATGCCTTTTATTTTGTTTTGTTTTCTGATTGCTGATGCCAAGACTTCCAACACTATGTTAAATAGCAGTGGCGAAAGTGGACACCCCTCTCATGTTCCTGATCTCAGGGGGAAGGCTTTCAATTTTTCCCCATTGAGGATGATATTAGCTGTGGGCTTTTCATAGATGGCTTTTATGATGTTTAAGTTTGTTCCTTCTATCCCGACTTTCTCGAGAGTTTTTATTAAGAAAGGATGCTGTATTTGTCGAATGCTTTTTCTGCATCTATTGACAGGATCATATGGTTCTTACTTTTTCTTTTGTTGATGTGATGTATCACGTTGATTGATTTGCGAATATTGAACCAGTCCTGCAACCCAGGGATGAATCCTACTTGATCATGGTGGATAATTCTCTTTATATGCTGTTGGATTCGATTTGCTAGTATCTTGTTGAAAATTTTTGCATCCGTATTCATCAGGGATATTGGCCCGTAATTTTCTTTCTTTGCTGGGTCTCTATCTGGTTTGGGAATCAAAGTGATGCTGGCTTCATAGAATGAGTCCGGGAGTTTTCCTTCCGTTTCAATTTTTTGGAACAGCTTGAGGAGGATAGGAATGAACTCTGTTTTAAATGTCTGGTAAAATGCCGCAGGAAAGCCATCTGGTCCAGGGCTTTTATTTGCTGGGAAGTTTTTAATAACTGATTCAATTTCTTCACTAGTTATGGGTCTGTTCAAATTTTCTATTTCTTCCCGTTTGAGTTTTGGTAGCGTGTGGCTATTTAGGAAGCTGTCCATTTCTTCCAGATTGCCAAGTTTGGTGGCATATAATTTTTCATAGTATTCTCTGATGATTGCCTGTATCTCTGAGGGATTTGTTGTAATTTCTCCCTTTTCATTCACGATTTTATCTATTTAAGTTCTCTCTCTCTTTTTTTTTTGAGAAGCCTGGCTAGAGGTTTGTCTATTTTGTTTATTTTTTCAAAGAACCAGCTTTTGGTTTCATTGATCTGTTCCATTACCTTTTCTATCTCCATATGATTAATTTGTGCTCTGATCTTTGTTATTTCTCTCTTTCTGCAGGGCTTGGGTTGTTTTAGTTGTTCTGCTTCTAGTTCTTTTACGCATGCTATTAGAATTTGTGTTATTGATTTTTCTTGTTTCTTGAGATGGGCCTGGATTGCAATATATTTCCCTCTCAGGACTGCCTTTGCTGCATCCCAGAGCGTTTGGATTGTTGTATTTTCATTTTCATTTGTTTCCATGTATTTTTTAATTTCTTCTCTGATGGCTTGGTTGACCCACTCGTCTTTTAGTAGGTTATTTCTTAGCTGCCATGTTCTCGGATATTTTCCAGGCTTTCTCCTGTGGTTGATTTCAAGTTTCAAAGCATTGTGGTCTGATAGTGTACACGGTATGATCTCAATTCTTTTATATTTATTCAGAGCTTCCGTGTGCTCCAGAATGTGGTCTATCTTGGAAAATGTACCGTGTGCAGTTGAGAAGAACGTAAATTCCTTTGCTTCTGGATGAAGGACCCTAAAGATATCTGTGAGGCCCATCTGTTCTAATGTGTCGTTCAGGGCTATATTTTCTTAAGAGATTTTCTGTTTTGTAGATCTATCCAATGTTGAGAGTGGAGTGTTGAGATCCCCTACTATTATGACATTTTTATCGATGAGTTTGCTCATGTTTGTAATTAGTTGTTTTACAAATTTGGGTGCCCCCGTATTCGGTGCATAGATATTTACAATTGTTTGCTCTTACTGCTGGATGGTCCCTGAGACTATTACATAATGTCCTTCTTCATCTCCTATGACATTGTTCATTTTAAAGTCTAATTTGTCTGATATAAGAGTGGCTACTTCGACTTTCTTCTGACTTGCAATAGCATGGTAGATAGTTCTCCATCCCCTCACTTTCAATCTGAAGGTGTCTTCAGGTTTAAGATGAGTGTCTTGAAGACAGCAAATAAATGGTTCTTGTTTTTTAATCCATTCTGTTATCCTGTGTCTTTTGATTGGCGCATTTAGTCCATTTACATTCAGTGTTAATATTCAAAAATATGGGCTTACAGTCACTGTATTATCTGTAAGTTTCATGTTTGTTAGGCTGTCTGTGGCAGTCCGTGTTCTTTGCACCTTTCCTTCAGAGATTGCCCCTCAGGATCCCTTGTAGTGCTGGCTTATTTGTGATACATTCTTTCAGTTTTTGTTTGTTGGCAAAAACCTTGATCTCTCCTTCTATTCTGAATGACAGGCTAGCCTGATATAGAATTCTTGGTTGCATGTCCTTCTTGCTCATCACATTGAAGATATCCTGCCATTCCTTTCTGGCTTGCCAAGTTTCTGTAGATAAGTCTGCTACTACCCTTATATGTCTTCCTTTGTATGTTAGGGTTCTTTTGTCCCTAGCTGTTTTCAGGATTCTCTCCCTATCTTTGTATTTTGGCAGCTTCACTATGATGTGCCGTGCAGAAGGTCTATTCAAGTTATGTCTGAGGGGAGTTCTCTGTGCCTCTTGGATTTCCATGCCCGTTTCCTTCTTCATGTTGGGGAAGTTCTCAGCAATGATTTGTTCAAGAACCCCTCGACTCCTTTCTCTTTCTCTTATTCCTTTGGATCGCCTATGATACGGATATTGTTTCTTTTGAGGGCATCGCTCAGCTCTCGAATTCTCCTTTCCTGTTCCTGGATCAGCTTCTCTCTCTTTTTATCTGCTTCCCCGTTCTCAATGATTTTATCTTCTATTGCATGGACTCTTTCCTCTACCTCTTCAGTCCGTGCTGTGGCTGCTTCAGTTTCCCTTGTATTTCTTCCAATGTCTTCTTTAATTCTTCCTGACCGTTTTTAAGATCCTTGAACTCTGCCACGCGGGACCCCTGGCATTCATCTAAGCTTTTTTCAAGCCCAGTGATTAATTTTATGATTATCATTCTATATTCATGTTCTGTTATGTTGCTTATATCTGTTTTCATTAATTCTTGAGCTGTCACTGCTTCTTGTAGATTCTTTTGAGGAGAATTCTTCCGTCTCGTCATTTTGGCCGGATGTGTTTTGGGTTGTTTTTTGAAGTTGCCCTGGAGTTACTCCACGCAGAGGTCTGAACTTGGCCTATGTAGCTCCCGCTGAGAGGTGTCACTCCTGAGTGGATGGGCATGGTTTAGTGTAGGCTGGTGGTCTCCACTGAGGCAGGGATGGCTCTGGGAGTGACTTCATGGGGCTGGTGCTTGTGGGCCCGTAAGACAACAATGGCGACCCTTCAGTCCTTTGTTCCCAGTCCAGGGGCTTCCACCCGTCCCCTTGTTTCTGTCCTTACTCCGCTATGGACACTGGTGCAGTGCGGTCCACTGGAAGGTGGGCACCTGCCTGCCTGCCACCCCCCAACCTTCTGCAAATGTGTCAGGGTTAGAGGTGCTCCGCGGGTGACTAGGGGCCCCCTGGCAGCTGGTCGCCTGGCCAAGGCGACTTGTGCGCACTCCCCACTCAGGCAACAGCGGTGGCGGCAGTCCCAGGGATTGTTCGCACCCCACAGGGCCCTCTGTGCCGACTAGCGCCCAATCCCGGCTGAGGCGGGCAGCAGCAATGGTCCCAGGTCGCCGGCTCCCCATGGGATGGCGGCGCGACTGGCGCGCCATCCCTGTTCAAGTGGCAGCCGTGGCGGTCCCAGCGGTTTTTCGCTCCCCACGGGGTGCGGCAGCGAGTAGCGCGCACTCTCAGCTCCGGCAGGCAGCAGGGGCGGCGGTCCTATGGTCGGTCGCTCCCCATGCTACTGGCGGCTGAGCAACTCTGGGCCGGCTCGGCTGACTGTGCCTCGTTCCACGGTCCCGCACAAAGAGAGTTCTGCTGGGTTCTGCTGTTAGACACAGAGCTTCTCCTCCTAAGCCCTGTCTTTAGGGGCTGGGTGGTGGTGGTTTCCCCCTCTCTGGCCCTCTCTTTGGATATTGGGCACTTTCCCCGCTGTCTCCGGCTCACCCTCCCCCCAGCTCAGTTTCCCGAGTTCGTTTTGTCAGTTATCGATTAGACTCACGGTCCTAGGGCATTGTCTATGTTTCTTGCGTTCCTTGTAAGCTGCTACACCTTTTCTGCCAGGTTCTTGGGGTTGAGAATCTCTCTGTTTCGGTCCCTCTCAATTCAAAAAACAAGGGAAACTTTGGGCCTCCCTACTCCTCCACCATCTTGGTTTCAAGAAGACCCATGTATTTTTTAATTTCTTCTCTGATTGCTTGGTTGACCCATTCAACTTTTAGTAGGTTATTGCTTAGCCTTCATGTTTTTGGATATTTTCCAGACTTTTTCCTGTGGTTGATTTAAAGTTTCAAAGCATTGCGGCCTGACAGTGTGCACCGTATGATATCAATTCTTTTATGTTTATTCAGAGCTTCTTTGAAAATGTACCCTGTGCAATTGAGAAGAATGTAAATTTCTTTGCTTCTGGATGAAGGACCCTGAAGATGTCTATTAGGCCCATATGTTCTAATGTGTCGTTCAGGGTCAGTGTTTCTGTGGTGATTTTCTGTTTGATGGTTCTAACCAATGCTGAGAGTAGAGTGTCAAAGGTTCCCTACTATTAGGACATTTTTATTGATAAGATTGCTTACGTTTCTGTGGTGATTTTCTATTTTGTGGATCTATCCAATGCTGAGAGTGGGATGTTAAGTTTCCCTACTATTAGGACATTTTTATTGATGAGGTTGCTAATGTTTGTAATTAGTTGTTTTACAAATTTGGATGCCTCCAAATTCCGCGCGTGGATATTTATAATGTTAACTCTTCCTGCTGGATGGTCCCTGTGACTATTGTATAATGTCCTTCTTCATCTCTTATTACATCTTTCATTTTAACGTCTAGTTTGATAAAAGCATGGCTACTCCAGCTTTCTTCTGAGTTGCAATAGCATGGTAGATAGTTCTCCATCCCCTCACTTTCAATCTGAAGGTATCCTCAGGTTTAAGATGAGTTTCTTGAAGACAGCAAATAGATGGGTCTTGTTTTTTAATCCTTTCGATTACCCTGTGTCTTTTGATTGGCACATTTAATCCATTTACATTCAGTGTTAATATTGAAAAATATGGGCTTATCATCACTGTATTATCTGTAGGTTTCATGTTTGTAAGGATGTCTCTGGAAGTTTGTGTTCTTTGCAAACTTTCCATCATAGAGTGCCCTTCAGGATCTCTTGTAATGCTGGCTTATTTGTGATGAATTCCTTCAGTTTTTGTTTGTTGTGGAAAACCTTAATCTCTTTTTCTATTCCTAATCACAGGCTAGCCAGACACAGGATTCTTGGTTGCATATCCTTCATGCTCATCAGATCGAAGATATCCTGCCATTCCTTTCTGGCTTGTCAAGATTCTGTAAATAAGTCTGTTACAACCCTTATGTGTCTGCCTTTGTATGTTAAGGTCCATTTGTCCCTACGTGCTTTCAGGATTCTCTCCCTGTCTTTATATTTTGCCAGTTTCACTATGATGTGTCATGCAGAAGGTCTATTCAAGTTCTGTCTGAGGGGAGTTCTCTGTGCCTCTTGGATTTCCATGTCCATTTCCTTCCTCATGTTGGGGAAGTTCTCAGCAATAATTTCTTCAAATACCCCATCAACACCTTTCTCTCTCTCTTTTTCCTCTGGGATTCCTATGATATGGATATCGTTTCATTTGTTTGCATCACTTGGCTCTCGAATTCTCCTTCCCTGTTCCTGGATCAGCTTCTCTCTCTTTTTATCTACTTCCTCTTTTTCCATAATTTGATCTTCTAATTCACTTTCTCTCTCTTCTGTCTCTTCAATCCGCGCTGTGGCTGCCTCCAATTTGCTTTGTACTTCATCTAAGGCCTTTTTTAATTCTTCCTGACTATTCTTAAGGTCCTTGAACTCTGCCGCGCAGGACCCCTTGCATTCATCTATGTTTTCTTCAAGCACAGCGATTATTTTTATGATTATCATTCTACATTCATGTTTTATTATGTTGCTTATATCTGTTTTCATCAATTCTTGAGCTATCGCTAATTCGTGTAGATTCTTTTGAGGAGAATTCTTCTGTCTCATCATTTTGGCTTGGTGTGTTTTGGATTGTTACTTGAAGTTGCCCTGGAAAGGAAAACAGACTGACAGACAAGCAGAAAAAAGAAATACTCAAACGTACCGACAAATGATACAGACAAGCAGTTCACAAGAGAAAAAAGAATAACAAATGACTCTCTGAGGGTAATGTCCTGAAGTACCACCTACACGTTAAGGACAGGATATGTGGTGTG
This sequence comes from Paradoxurus hermaphroditus, assembly GCA_004024585.1. Lineage (NCBI taxonomy): Eukaryota > Metazoa > Chordata > Mammalia > Carnivora > Viverridae > Paradoxurus > Paradoxurus hermaphroditus. Next base: position 15,320 of record PITB01010056.1, on the reverse strand, counting down.
CTGGTTGCAGAGCATATATAGAGAGAGTAATGACAGGTGTGGGGAGAAGAAGGAAATGGACTTTGCCCAAGTAGAGCGACTAAAGGGCTTAATCCAGACTGTGAGAAATCAGAATAAGGACGGGTGCAAGGAAAAAGGAATGAAGTTGCCCAGATGAACTTATGTGGCCTGGTTGTTCCAGTGAGAGAGATAGGGAAGTTCAGAAGGAGGTGTATAACATGCCTTGAGAGAGTAGGTTAAAAGAATGTTTAAGCCAGCCAGTACCCTGGATAGCCAGCTCAGGGGAGGGGATCAGGAAGAAGGAGAAAGGGAGGGATATATTTTAAAAAGGAGAAATGACCTGGAGTTACTCCAGGCAGCAGTCTGAAGTTGGCATCCATAGATCCCGCTCTAAGGTGTCACTCCTGTGGCGAGGGGCGTGGTTTGTGTAGGCGGGTCCCGCCTCCACTGCCGCAGGGATGGATTTTGGGGTGACTTCCTGTTTTGTGAGACAACCATGGCGTCCCTCCAATCCCTTGCCACCAGTCCTGGAGTCCCTCTTCACCCCTTTATTTCTGTCCTCACTCCACCACGGGTGCCGGCGTTGTGCGGTTTACTGGGTGGTGGCGCGCCCGCCTGCTACAACCGATTTCACTGTAATTGTGCCGGGGTTAGAAGTGCTCCGCAGGTGGTGGCGCCTCCGGCTGACTGGGTCCCCACTGCCAGTCCTGGCAGAGTGGTCCCGGTGGCAGGGAACAGGGGGCGCGAGGGGAGTGCTGCTGTTAGCTACCGAACTTTTCTTCAAAAGCCCTGAATTTAGGGGCAGGATGTTAGTGGTAACCCCCTCTCTGACCCTTTCATTCAGATGTTGCTTGATCGGTACTTTCCCAGCTATCTCTGAAGATGCTCACTGTCCCCTCAACTCAGCTCCCCTAGTTCGTTTTACCCGTCCCAGATTAAACTCACGGTTTCAGTGGCATTTTCTGGTTTCGCTTTCCATTCCTTGTAGACTGCAACAACTTTCCTCCCCGATTCTTGGAGTTGAGAGACCTTTCGTTTCAGTCGTTCCTAGTTTAAAGGACAAGGGAAATACTGCGTCCCTACTACTCTGCCATGTTGGCCTCCTCCCAAATCTGTTTTTGGCTTTTGACAATATAATTATGATGTGTCTTGGTGTAGCCCTACTTGAGTGAACTTATTTGGGTTTTTTAAGTGCTCGTGGTTCTGAATTTCCATTCCTCTTTTCAGGTTTGGAAAGTTTCAGCCATTATTACTTTAAATACACTTCCTTTCTATTTCTCTTTCTCGTTTCCTTTTAGAATTTCCATAAGAAGAATATCATTTCTTTTTCTTTGTTTCATCAGTTTCATAGGTGTTTCTTTTCTTTTCAGTTTGTTTCTTAATTTTTTTTTTCTTTTATGGCTGGATAATGTCTAGTGATCTAAACTTCAAGTAGCTGATTCTTCTGCATTGTCAAATCTCTTTGGTAACTCTATTGAATTCTCCAGTTCAGTTATTATATTTTTAAATTCTAGGATTTTTGTTTGTATTTTTTTATGGTTGTATTGCTTTGTCAAATTTTTCATTTTGTTCGTTCATTGTTTTCCTAACTTCATTTAGTTGTCTATTTCTGTGTCCTTGTAGTTTGTTGATCTTAAAGATAATGATCTGAATTATTTGACAGCTTATAGATCTCCATTTCTTGAAGATCAGTTATTAGAGTTTTATTAGTTTCCTTTGTTGGCATCATATTTGCATTTAAAAAAATGATATTCAATTCCTTACATTGGTATCTGGGCATTTGAGTAATTGTTTCTCTCAAATACTTTAGATATTTTCCTTGGAAAATTTAGATCATCACCAGCTCAGTTTAGTTTTGTGCATGTATGAAGGTAATAGCTTGTGCAGGTGGAGCCTGTTATTACGTTCTGGGTAATGAAACTGTTTTAGCTCTGAGGTGGGAGTCAATAGATGACCCACTGGCTGAGAACATTTGGATTAGGACTACTAACTTGGTTCCCTACACATGTGAGCTTGTATAGTGGGCCCCATAGTTGCCTGAATTTTCTGGTCAGGCTTATTAGGTGGTTTACACTGGGCACTATATTCAGTAATTGATGGGGTTATGAATTAGATTCTCTGTCCTGGCTGTGCAGCCGTGTGGGACACAGGCCTTATAAGGCCTCTTATTTAGGGACCAAAATCTGTCCAAAATGTGTGCTAAACATCTTGGTTAGGTGAAGACATCAGTTGTGCTTTGTAGATAGGGAAAGACACAGGATGTGGTCAGTGTTCAAGTGCTTCTGTGAGCAAGGTTGCTGGATGGGCTACACAGATTCCTGTGTGCTCTGCCTAGGTTTCCTGGTTGAGTATCCTGGAAGGTGTATTTGGTACTAAGCCAGCTATCAATTAATTTCCCTGCCTGGGTGCAGTGGGAAAAGTAGCTTTAAAGCTTATAAAGCTTATAAAGCTTATAAGTATAGTTCTTATTCTAGGCTGTACTCAAGACATCCCATGCCCCAAATTCCCTTGTGAAACTGGTTTATTGGATTTGCTCCGCAAATAATATTCTCTACCCATATTTCTCTTAACTCTAGTATTGTTAGACTGTGCAGTGTCCAGATATTATTACCAGCATTTCTAGTCAGATGAAGTTAGGAGCCACAAGAATAGAGCTGTGTCTCAATTCCCTTGTCTATGTAGGGTGGAGAGGGTTCACTTCAGTCAATTCTCTATTTCTAAACTGGCTCTATGGTTGGGAGGAGCCACAAACTACTCTCAACTTTGGTTATGAATTAACTCTTTTAGTTTTGTGTAGCACAGAGGTTCTTCATGCTCGGTACTGGCTTTGCTGTAGGGTCAATCAGCTCAGTTTTCTTTTTCTGGGGCACCACTGGGCCACATAGCTTCCAGGTGTTCTGATCATCCCTTCAGATCACTCTGGGATCCACAACCAATGTGGCTCTGTCTCAGCTCCCTTGCATCAATGGGAAACAGACTGGTCACTGAAAGCAACTCTCAATTTTCCAAACTTGGGATGGGCCAAGAGTTACTTTCAATCTGGCTATGAATTAATGCCTCCATTTATGAATAGCAGAGTAACTCTCCACAACCTGCAGTGCCCTTGCTCTGGGGATAATCAGCTCTGCACACCCACTCTTGGCTTGACTGTGGCTGGACTACACACTTCTAGCTTTTCCCACCAGCCCTTCTGGTCAGATGTGCTTGGGAGACACTCTCCACAGCAGGTGGAGCTATAAGTCAGCTCATTCTTAAACCAGGCTTTAAGACCTGAAAAACTTCCCATTTGAGTATCTGAATCAGGCGGATCTACACTTTGCTATGGTTTCTGCTTAGTATGCCCCAACATGATTTTGCAGATGAACAAAGCTGCTGGTTGTGATTACTACTTGGGCACTACAAGTATGGACTCACATTCCTGAATCCATGTGCTGGTTGTTGCAAGTCCACTCCACCCCACCTCTGCTTTTTGTGCCACAGTCAGATTTCCAATGTTTGAATCCTACAGATTCCCCTTCAATCTCTGTGGCACGAGATCAGAGTAGGGGCTCCTACAAAGCAATCAACAGTGCTGGAGGGTGCTAGTTGCCCCTATACGTTTCTTTTTACCACTGGAAGGACTGGAAACTCAACGGAAATTTCTCCGCATATTGACCCACTGGCCTAAGGGATCAGCAATGTGGTCAACATGTAGCTGCTGCTTCTCTTACCACCACCTCCTCCTCCTCCGTCTTCGTCGTCTTCTTCTTCTTCTTCTTCTTCTTCTTCTTCTTCTTCTTCTTCTTCTTGTCTGTTTATTTTTGAGAGAGAGAGAGAGAGAGAGAGAGAGAGGGAAAGAAAGAGTGCACTCGAGCAAGGGAGGGGCAAAGAGAGAGGGACACAAGGAATCTGAAGTAGACTGCGCTGTCAGTGCAGAGCCAGATGTGGGCCTCGAACCCAGAAACCGTAGGATCATGACCTGAGCCGAAGTTAGAAGGTCAACCTATTGAGCCATCCAGGCACCCGTGTTTCTCTTACATTTAATGCAATGAATCTTGGTGTCTGTGATGCAAGGGGATGATCCAGACTCACTTCATTTTCAGTAATGCTCTTTAACAGTTTTTAGCTCTTTTTATGAGAAGGAGCAAAGTCACTAGTGACCTATGTTGCCATCTTGGTGACGTCACTTTTTGTGGTCTTTACTCAAGCTGATTTGCCCTCCAAGTTTCCTGGCCAAATGGTGACAGTGAATTTGCTCTGCAGATTATGTCCACCATATTCTTTGCTCAATTATTGCTGGACTATACAGCTTCCATATGCTCTGGCCAGAGTTCCTGGTCTGGGAGTGGTGCTGGGAGTACACTCAGCAGTGGGATGGGCTATGATTCAGCTATCCTCCTTGGGTGTGTGTTGTGAGGGCGAGCTAATGTCCAGGGAGGCAAGGCTTTTTGTTTGAGGATCATATTAGGTAGACCTGTAACTCACTGAGATTCCTGGTCAGACTACCCCACTTTCTTGACTCTGAAGATGAACAAAACTGTTGGTTGAGACTACTATTTGGACTCTGCTGTTAAGAACTTAATCTGCTGATATCTGAGCACTAGTCTGCAAACTCCTCTCCCTTTCTCTATCATAATCAAATTCCCAGAGTGTTAAATCCCTGCGGTTCCATTAAAATCCCTTTGAGGTGAGACAAAAGTGAAGACTCCTAAAAAGTGATTCATAATACTGAGGAAGCTGTATGTCCACTCTGGACTCTCTTTTCCAACTGGAGGAGTTGTAGGCTTAAGAGAGTACTCTCACTCTGGTGCTTCACTGCTCCAGGTCGATTCAATGCAGTCAGCATGTAACTGCTCTTCTTACCCTTCTTATAGGGTGTGTGGTGGTCCTCGTGGTGCAGGGTTTGCCTCAGCTTCATCTCCATGTTATAGGATTTCCTCAGTGGTTACTTACCATGAATCATTGCTGTTTTTTTTTTTTTTCTTGTGTCTATGTGTGGTTGTTGTGGGAAAGTTGCAAATGTCTTACTCCATCACCTTGGTGATGTCACTCTTTTCATTACCTTGCTGAACCCTCTTACTATTACTAAGTGTGTGTGTGTGTGTGTGTGTGTGTGTGTGTGTGTGAATGTGTGGATTTTTTATGTAGACAATGTCAAATTCAAGTAAAAATGGGTTTATTTCTTCTTTAAAATTATGTATTAGTTTTACTTATTTTCCTTGCCTTATGCTGGCTAGAACATCTGGTTTTATGTTGAATAAAAATAATGACAGCCAATGTATTTTCCTTGTTTCCGATCTTGGTCTTTCAGTGTTATTATCTGTAGGAGTTTTTAAAATATTTTTGTCAAGTTGAGATACTTGCTCTGAAATTTTTTTCTATCTCACTGAGAGTTGTTATTACAGATGGAAATTGTATTTAGTTAAATAAATTTTTAATTTCAATTAGAATAATTGTATGGTTTTTATTTTTAATCGATTGACATTGTGAATAACACTGATAGGTTTTCTAATGTTGAGCCAGACTTTCATACCCACTTTGTTATGGATCCCACTTGGTCATGCTGTAAAATTATTTTTATATATTGCTGGATATTATTTGATGATATTTTGACTCTTAACACATGAAGGAGATTGCTCTGTATCATCCTTCCCTTCCCTTCCCTCCCCTTCCTTTTTCTTAGCTTGTCCTTCTTTCCTTCCTTCCTTCCTTCCTTCCTTCCTTCCTTCCTTCCTTCCTTCCTCCTTAACTTCTTTTCTTACTCTTTTTCTTGCTGTCACTTCAGCTCTCACTCTTTTGCTTTCTTTTTGTACTGTTTTCATCTGGTTTAGCATTGAAGTGTTATTAAGATATTAGGATACAGTGAGTTGATAATCGTTCCTTTCTTTCTTATCATAAGAAAGAAATTTTATAAAATTTGTTAACTATTCTTTAAGCACTTGATAAAGTTTTTCAGTGAAATAATCCGAGCCCGGAGATTTGATTCGAGGAAATTTTTAAGCACAAATTCAGCTTCCTTAATGAGTATAGGACTTTTGAAGTCTCTAATTCATCTTGAGTTTTAGTAGTTTGTATTTACCAGTAACTTGGTTCATTTAATCTATGTTGCCAAATTTACATGTGTAGATTTCCTTGTTGTATTCACTTACTATCATCTTTATGTCTGTAGGGTTTGTAGAATTATACCATTTTATTTATCATGCAGGTGGTTTATATTTTTCTTCTTTTAATCTTTGTCGGTCTTGCTAAAGGTTAAAATAACATCTTTATTGATATATGATTTAAATATATAACTCACCTATTTAAAGTATTCAGTTATTTTTTGGTACATTCATTGATTTATGTGAATTTCAGTACAACCAATTTTACATTTTTATAACTACAAGAATGAATCCTGTACCCATTAACAGTCACTCTGCATTTACCCAAACCCACAAGGCCTAAGCAACCATTAATCTACTTGATATCTCTATGAATTCTATGAATTCTCCATTCTGGAAATTTCATATAATGGAATCATAGAATATGATATGGTTCTTTGACATTTGTATTCTTTCACTTAGCGTAATGCTTTCAAGATCCATCCATGTTGTAACATGTATCAGTACTTCATTCCTTTTTACAGCTGAGTAATTTTCCATTGCGTGACTCTACCATGTTATTTTTACTAAATTTATTAGTTGATGCGCTTTTAGTTTATTTCTATTTTGGGGGAGGATATTAATAATGATAATTATAACATATAATAAGATACAAGTTTTTATGTGGACATATGTTTTCTCTTCTCTTGGGTATATATCTAGGAATGGAATAGCAGAGTTATCAGTAACTTGATCATTCACTATTTTAATAATGTCCAAACTGTTATCCACATTGGCTACACCAGTTTATATTACCACCAACAATGTATGAGTGTTTCAGTTTCTCCACTTCTTGCCAACATGTGTTATGTTGATATTGTTATTATTGTTATTATTATTGTCATCCCGGACAGTAGGAAGTAGTAACTCATTGCCTTGTGATTTTGTTTGCATTTTCCTGATGAGTAATGATGTTGAACATTTTTTCATGTGATTATTGGATTTTTTCCTTGGAGAAATGTCTATTCAGATTTTTTGCTCATATTTTATTGTATTATTTGTCTTTTTATCTTTGAGTTATAATAATTATTTTTTCATACTCTTTATTTAATATTCTAAATACAGATCCCTTATCAGATGTGTAATTTGCCAAAGATTTTCTTCCATTCTGTGAGTTATCTTTTCAATCTCTTGATGATATCCTTTGAAAAATACAAAAGTTTTCATTGAAGTCAAATTCGTCTGTTTTTTTTTTCTTTTATCTCATGTGTTTTTGATGTCCTATATAAGAAATTATGAACCAATCTGAGATTAAACCTATTTTTAGAGGTTTAATAGTTTTACCTGTTACATTTAGGTTTTTTATTTATTTTGAGCTAATTTTTGTAAATGGTGCAAGATACGGTATGGAATTTATTATTTTGCATTTGAATATATAATTGTCCCAACACTTTTTATTGTAGTTTTCTTTCTCTGTTGAATCTTCTTGGCACCCAGTAGAAAGTCAACACTCTCTCTCTCTCTCTCTCTCTCTCTCTCTCTCTCTCTCTCTCTCAATCTCTGTCATCTATATCTATATCTATATCATCTCTGTATATCTGCACTCTTAATTCTATTCTGTTGATCTATAGGTCTATCCTTACATTAGTACCTCACGGTCTTGATTTTTGTAGTTTAGTAGTAAATTATGAAATGGATAGGTGTGAGTTCATCAACTTTTTCTTCTCTTTTACATTGTTTTGTTTTGGGGAATTTCCTTAAATTTCCAAATAGATTTTAGAATCACCTTTCAGTAACTGTAAAGAAGCCAGCTCAGATTTTGATAGAAATAGTGTTGAATCTGTAGGTCAATATTTTTTTTAGCATTTTTATTTTATTTTTTAGAGACATAGAGACAAAACATGAACAAGGGAAGGGCAGAGAGAGAGAGACAGAGAATTGAAGCAGGCTCCAGGCTCTGAGCCGTCGGCACAGAGCCCGACGCTGGGCTCGAACTCACAGACCGTGAGATCATGACCTGAGGTGAAGTCGGCCACTTAACCGACTGAGCCACCCAGGCGCCCCTCTGTAGGTCAATATTAAAGATTGTGATCAATGAGCATGAGACGTCTTCCCATTTATTTGGACCTTCTTATTTTTTTAATAAAATTTTATTTTAGAATGTTTTACTCTTCTTTTGCTAAATTTATTCTTAAATATATATAGTTTTTCTTTTCTATTGTATTATAAAAGGAATTACTTTCTAATATAATTTAATCCTGCTTATTGCTACCCAACCCTGTACTATATTATTGTGCCTCCTCAGTGATATACAGGGGTACAGATTCAGCTCCCAACTAGGCTTCATTGACACTGGGATTGGGAGCAAAACGGAGTGCTTACTAGCCCTAATTTATGCTATTTTTTTCTGCCTTGTTGATGTTGGGTGCATGTGGAGGCTCAGTTTCTTTCCTCTGGGGTTAGGCAGAGGGTAAAGTCTAATGATGACTTCATTAAGTCTTATTGCTGCTGGGTAGAGGTGGAGGTCCACTTCATCACTGCATGCTTTCATTTAGCTAACAGTTTTTGTTGGACCCACTGACATTACCTTGGTGGAAGAATAGGAGCACCGTCTGCTTGCTTCCTTCAGTCTGGAGTGTAAGATCAATTCCCTTCTGGGTCCCTCTAGAACCACCAAATAAGGGAATCCCACAATCTCTGACACTGCCAGGTGGGAGATGAAATATTAGCTCCCTGTTTAGGAGATGGAAGGCTAACTTCTTGCTTGGCCCTGCTGATATCACCCAATAAAAGAGTGCCATTTGCTTCTTTTAGAGGGGGATGGAGGGAATGAGGTAGGTTTAAAGATCAGCTAGGGGATATGGCTGTAGATTTTTTCCCATTGGTGTTTGGCTAGAGTACGGTGAGGTTTGTCACAAATATTTTCTGTCATTAGTTCACACTTTCCTAGATCCTTTAGCTATGTAAAACAAGCTTTCTTTGAAGTTTTCATTTGTTTGTTTTGCTTTTGCCTCCCTGTTGATTCTATGTATAAGGCTTCATTCTGGAGGTCTTTGTGTAAGATACGTGGGGACAATCACAAAACTCAGGAAATATACCATCATGTCTTGCGGTGTTGCTCAAGTCCCATGGTCCTTAGGGAGACTTCTTTATCCTCCCACCTTTTAGACCCTTCTTATGCTTGTTTGTTGTTATGTCTATAATTATATAGATATAAGTGGAAACATATAGAAGGAGTGGGGTTGCTTTATTTTGGAAGACCAAGAATGTATCTGCACCATTTTCTAGGAGAAACAAATGCATTATGACTTTACAGTGGGTAGGCATCAGGACCTGAAAGGAAATTAAAAAAAAATTAACTAAAATGCCTCATCTGATTATTAAATCATAAAAATAAAAAAAAAAACTAAAGAGGCTTTTGTATAATATAGTCTCTTTCATTTTGTAGTAGGGAAACCAAAGTTCAGAAAGGTGATAGGAATGGCTCTACTTTACACAAAAGATCAAGATCATGCAATGTCAGGGAAGTAGACATCAAAACTAAAATGAGACATCACCTCACACTTGTTAGAATGACTAAAATCAACAAAACAAGAAACAACAGGTGTTGGCAAGGATGTGGAGAAAGGAGGAAACTTCTGCACTGTTGGTAAGAATGAAAACTATGTAGTTATTCTGGAAAGCAATGTGGAGTTTCTTCAAAAAGTTAAAAACAAAACTACCCTATTATCCTGCAATTTCACTACTAGTTATTTATCCAAAAAAATACAAAAATACTAATTTAAAGGGATACATGCACCCCAATGTTTATAGCAGCATTATCTACAATAGCCAAACTATGGAAACAGCTTGTGTCCATTAAGTGATGAATCAATAAGGAAGTGGTACACACACACACACACACACACACACACACACACACACACACACACAGAGGAATATTACTCAGCTATAAAAAAGAATGAAATCTTGCCATTTGCAAAAAGTAGATGGCGCTATAGAGTATTATACAAAGTGAAATAAGTCGATCGGAGAAAGACATATACCATATCATTTCACTCATATGTGGAATTTTAGAAACAAAACAATTATAGGGAGAAAAAGAGTGAGCGAGGCAAACCAAGAAACATACTCTCTAAAAAATTATTGTTTTAATTTATTTTTGAGAGAGATAGATAGGCAGAGCACAAGAGGGGGAAGGGCAGAGAGAGAGGGAGACACAGAGTCAGAAGCAGGCTCCAGGCTCTGAGCTGTCAGAACAGAGGCCAATGCAAGGCTCAAACTAACGAACTGTGAGAACATGACCTGAGCTGAAGTCAGACAACCGACTGATCCACCCAGATGCCCCTAAACATACTCTTAACTACAGAGAACAAACTGCTTGTTACCAGAGGGGAGCTGTGTGGGAGGATGGGGTAAATAGGTGATGGGGATTTAGGAAGGCAGTTTTAAATAACACTGGGTATTGAATGGAAGTGTTGAATCACTAAATCGTACACCTGAAATTAAGGTTACACTGTATGTTAACCAACTGGATTTTAAACAGAAACTTTAAAAAGAAAATAATTCTACCAGAACTTAAGACTTAGCATCTGAATCCCTAGTCCTTTTCACTAAGCCATGTTGCCTGCCTCATCTGTGTTTGCTATTATTAATCATTAATTGTTATTTTGTTGTTAATTTTTTAATTGATGCATAATTGACATTATATAATATTAGTTTTAAGTGTATAATGTAGTAATTTGATATTTGTATATATTGTAAAATGGTCACCACCATAATTCATTAATATCCATCACCATACGTATTTTTCTTATCAATTTTTCTTTATGATGAAAAATTTCAAGTTCTACTTTCCTAGCTACTACCAAATATGCAATACAATATTGTTAACCATACTGTAAATTGCAGCCCCTTGACTCTTTCATTTTATTTTTTTATTATTGCTATTCTTAGTTCAAATATAACTAACATATAGGATTATATTAGTTTCTATACATTGGTTAGGTGTACAATATAATGACACAACAAATTAACAATCAAAGAAAAAAGATATAAAAGGTCAGACTCCTAAATACAGAGAACAAACTGATGGTTACCAGAGGGAAGGTGTGTCAGGTGATGGATAAAATAAAGGAGATTAAGAGTTCACTTATTTGGATGAGCACTGATAAATGTACAGAATTGTTGAATCATCGCATTGTTCTTTTTAAATTTTTAATGTTAATAGAAACAACCTTTGTGTTGTTTGTCTTAGGTTGTAAGTGATCAGGGAAACCTATATTTGTACCAGTCTTGACATGGCACCAGGAAGAAGAAGGTATATAATCATTGTTGATTTGATTTGACCACAAAAAAATGGAATAGAAGAAAAAAAAGAAAAGGTTTATTTCCTTTTCAATATTAATTATCAGCCAATTCATCAAAGTTAAAGTTATCATCGAGAATTTCAGCATTTCAGCTTTAGGTGTGGATTAAGGCTTGGAAATAATGTTAAGTTCAGAGTTCACTATTGGTTCCATTTCACAATCCTTTCACTGAGTGTTTATGATGGTAAACCTTAAGTTTTATTAGGTAAGGATAATAGATCCATTCTCAGATGAGTGAACCATCAGAGAGCATAAGAATCTTAAATCTTTAAATACACGCCTTTATGCTTTCTTATCACACTTTCATATCTACTATCTCATTTGATCTTGAGAGGATGTGGATATGAGCCTGGTCTCCAGGGATTCTTATTCCTCAAATATCAGATGGGGATTGTAAGGCATTTACTATTAAGTGAAAGTTCTGAGGTTATAAAAATAACCTAAAAAGTTAGTGTAGAAGCCACAGAGCTTTCCACTACAGTTAGATATCATAGAAAAAATAAAAACAAAACTTAACTTTCTAGAATCTTAATTTCTTAGTGTTTATTCAATCCTCTGAATCAGTTTTTTTCTGAATGAGTTGGTTCATCCTGGGAAATTATTTCCCATCTTGCTGCTGTGACAACTAGTGTCACTAATATTGTCAAAAAAATTAGTTATAGTTTTGTAACAAAGAAATTCTTTATTTTTCTTTTTAAGCTTTTATTTTAATTCCAGTTAGTTGACAAGGAGGGTTATATTGGTTTCAGGTGCACAATATAGTGATTCAACAATTCCTTACATCACCCACTGTTCATGACAAGTGCACTCCTTAATCACCATAACCTATTCCACCCATCCACTCACCCTCCTCCCCTCTGGTAACCAACAGTTTGTTCTTTATAACTAAGAGTCTTTTTCTTGATATCTCTCTCTCTCTCTTTCTGTCCCTGTCTCTCTCTGTCTCTCTCTCTTCCTTTGTTCGATTCTTTTATTCCTTAAATACCATATATGAGTGAGATCATATGGTATTTGTCTATCTCTGACTATTTTGCTTAGCATAATACTCTATAGCTCCATTCATGTCCTTGCAGCTGGCAAGATTTCATTATTTTTTTATGGCTGAGTAATAGTCCATTGCATATGCCACACCTTCTTTATCCATTCATCTACCAATTGACAATTGGGCTGATTCCAGATATTGGCTATTGTAAATAATGCTGCTATAAATATAGGAGTGCATATATCCCATTGAATTAGTGTTCTTGCATTGTATGGGTAAATCACCCATTAGTGTGATCGCTGGATCATAGGGTAGTTCTATTTTTAACTCCTGAGGAACTCCCATACTGTTTTCCAGAGTGGTTGAACTAGTTTGCATTCTGACCAAGCGAGCACAAATGTGCTCCCTTTTTCTCTACATCCTTACCAACAACTGTTGTTGATGTTGGTCATTTTGACAGATGTGAGGTGATATCTCATTGTGGTTTTGATTTTCATTTCCCTGAGGGTAAGTGATGATGGAAATCTTTTCATGTGTCTTGTGGACAACCAGTGTGTCTTCTTTGGAGAAATGTCTGTTCATGTGTTCTGCTCAAATTTCAGTTGGAGTATTTGTTTTGAGGATTTGACATATATCAGCCCTTTTTTAAATTTTTAAAAGTTTATTTATTTTTGAGAGAGACAGAGATAGAGTGTGAGTGGGGGTGGGGCAAAGAGAGAGAGACACACAGAATATGAAGCAGGCTCCAGGCTCAGAGCTGCCATAACAGACCCTGACACAGGGCTTGAACTCACGAACCACTAGATTATGACCTGAGCCAAAGTCGGACGCTTAACCAAATGAGCCACCCAGGCACCCCTATATCAGTCCTTTCTATAATTTGTATACTAAACTTTTATCAGATATGTCATTTTCAAATCTCTTTTTCTGTTTCCTATGTTGCTTTTAAGTCTTGTTGATTGTTTCCTTCATTGTACAGAAGCTTTTTATTTTGATGAAGTCCCAATAGTTTATTTTTACTTTGTTTTTCTTGCCTCAGAAGACATATCTAGAAAAATGTTGCTATGGCTAATGTCAAAGAGGTTACTGCCTATGTTTTCTTCTAGAAATTTTATGGCTTGAAGTCTCAAATTTAAGTCTTTAATACATTTTGAGTATATTTTTGTATATGGACTGATAAAGTGGTTCATTTTCATTCTTTTGCGTGTCGCTGTCCAGTTTTCCCAACACCACCTGTTGAAGACACTGTCTGTTTTCCCCTGGCTATCTTTCATTTTTGTTGAAGATCAATCTACCATATAGTTGTGGGTTCATTTCTGGATTTTCTATTTTGTTCTATTGACCTATGGGTCTACTTTTGTGCCAGCACCATCCTGTATTGATCACAGTTTTGTAATATAACTTGACACACAGAATTGTGATGCTTCCAACTTTGCTTTTCTTTCTCAAGATTGCTTTAGTTACTCAGAATTTTTTGTTGTTCCATACAAATTTTAGAATTATTTTGTTCTTGTTCTGTGAAAAATACTGGTGGTATTTTGATACGTATTTCTTTTAATGTGTAGACTGTTTTGGATAGTGCAGAAATTTTAATAATGTTTGTTCTCCCAACTCATGAGCATGGAACGTCTTTCCATCTCGTTGTATCCTCTTCAATTTCTTTCATCAATATTTTACAGTTTTCAGAGTAGAGGTCTTTCACTCTTTTGTTAGGTTTATTTCTAGGCATTTTATTATTTTGGTGTAATTATAAATGGGATTGATTATTAAATTCTTTTTCTGATGCTTCATTATTGGTGTATGGAAATGCAACAGAATTCTTTACATTGATTTTGTATCCTATGACTTTACTGAATTCATTTATCACTTCTGGACATTTTTCCTTGTGTCTTTCAGGTTTTCTATATAGAGTAGCATGTCATCTACAACAAATGAAAATTTTTCTTCTTCCTTACCAATTTGGATGCCTTTTTATTTCTTTTGGTTGTCTGATTGCTGTCGCCAGGACTTCCAGTACCATGGTGAATAAAAATGCTGACAGTGGATATTAATGTCTTGTTTCTGACCTTAAGGGAAAAGCACTCAGTTTTACCCATTAAAGATGATGTTAACTGTGTGTTTTCCATATATGTCCTTTATTATGTTGAGGTATGTTCCCTGTAAATCTACTTTCTTGATTGTATTTATCATAAATGAATGTTGTAACTTGTCATATGCTTTTTCTGTGTCTATTGGAATGATCCTATTTTTGTTATCATGTTGATTGATTTGTAAATATTGAGCCACCCTTGAAAACCAGGAATAAATCCCACTTGATCATTTTGTATCATTTTCAATGAATTTTTGGTTTCAGGTTGCTAGTCTTAACGATTCTTGCATCTATGTTCATCACGGATGTTGGCCTGTAGTCCTCCTTTTTAGTGGTGTCTTTATCTTGTTTTGATACCAAGGTAAAGCTGATCTCATAGAATGAATTTGGAAATCTTTCTTTCTACATTTAATGTCTGGTAGATTTCGTTGTGAAGACATCTGGTCCTGTATGTTTTTTTTTGTTTGTTTGTTTGTTTGTTTGTTTTTCAGGGAGATTTTGGATTGCTGATTCTTTTTCTTTGCTGCTTATTGGTCTGTTCAAAATTTCTATTTATTCCTGTTTCTGTTTTGGTAGTTTACATGTTTCTATGAATTCCAATTTGTTGACACATCATCTTTCATAATGTTCATTTATGACTGTATTTCCATGATATTGGTTGTTATGTCTTAGTTTGTTATGTCTTAGTTTGTTAATTGAGTTTTTCTTATTTCTGGTGGTAGGCTTGTATTGCTGTAAACTTCGATCTTTTTTTTTTAATTTTATAATAGTTTATTTTCAAATTGGTTTACATATAACACCCAGTGTTCATCGCAACATGT
>PITB01010055.1:0-63850 GCA_004024585.1 Paradoxurus hermaphroditus | reverse complement strand
GGTGCCTGGGTGGTTCAGTCAGTTAAGCATCCAACTTTGGCTCAGGTCATGATCTCATGATTCAAGCCCTGTATTGGGCTCTGTGCTGACAGCTCAGAGCCTGGAGCCTGCTTTGGATTCTGTATCCCCCATCCTCTCTCTCTCAAAAATAAATAAATATTTTTTAAAAATTAAAAAAAAAACTCTCTCTCTCTCTCCCTCTGCTCCCTTCCCTGTTCTCTCTCTCTTTCTCTCAAATTAAAAAAAAATTTTTTTTAAAGATGATGAAGTTAGGGCACCTTGGGTGGCTCACCCCGTTAAGCGTTCGACTTTGGTCCAGGTCATGATCTTGCAGTTTGTGGGTTCAAGCCGTGCATTGGGCTCTGAGCTCCCACCTCAGAGCCTGGATCTTGCTTCAGATTCTGTTTCTCCCTCTCTCTCTGACCCTCCCCCACTCCCACTCTGTCTCTGTCTCTCTCAAAAATAAATAAACATTAAAAAAAGATGACAAAGTTTATATTATGCCCCTACAAAAAAAGTTAGCATGCAAATTGGAAGGTGCAGTGAGACAATCTAAGCTTAGCAGAGGGTGACCAAATGGAAAGGCTCTGGAGGTGGAGGTGTGTGTGTGTGTGTGTGTATGCACAGGCGTTGGAAGAGAGTTTGAGCACATTTGTTAAAGAGGAAGTCTAAGTTCAACATGGGTTTGGATTCTGATTCTACAATTTATTAGCTCTGTGACTTTAGGCAAATTACTTAACATCTCTGTGCCATGGTGTCCTCAATTGAAAAATGAATTTATGATCATAATGACCTACAAAATAGTCTTTTTTGTATAATGTGTGTGTGTGTGTGTGTGTGTGTGTTTTCTTAGGGCATTTCCTGATCCCTACTCTCCTCCTCCCACCCCACAGAGTCTAAGAGCCTCCTGCGCCTCCTGTGCAGGAGGTCATTCTTTGAGTTCATCTTTGTGTCTCTTGCAGTAACTCCTATGCAGTAGGCATTCAATACACACCTGGCAAATGGTAGGTGTGAATGAATTTCTGTGAATGAAATAAATGAACAAATGTTGAACTGAATGTGGTAATTACGAGAGTTAGCAAAATTTCTAAATAACTATTTTTCTTCGTAGCCCAAAATAATTGTTACTCTAGGCTAATGCATTTCTAGTGAGAGTGTTTCGTGGCCAAATAAATCTGTAATAAAAATTTATATATTAATCGTTACACATTTTGAGAACAGTGTTTGTAATTGGGGAAGAATTTCAGCCTTAAGTACCTGTATAAATATTCTTTTTAACCGGAGTTGTTCCCGTGAAAGGCTGCCAGTGGCCGTAAAAATCAGCTTGTCCTTTCTTGAACTTCTTCCTTTTATTTGTCTTCAAGGCATCCCCATTTGATAGCAGGACGCCCTCACAGAGACTGGAAAAAGCTGGGAAAAAGCAAGAACGGCGAGAACGGCTTGTTATGTCCTTCGCGCCACCCCGTAGTTTGCGGCCGCGCGGGGGCGGCGCGCGCGGTTTTGAAAGCGGGGAGTGTCCCGTCACAACGACTGTTACGAAGTTCGTGTGTTAGCAGGTGGCGGGTCGCTGAGGCAGCCGCTGAGGGCCTTGTCGGCGGCCACGCGGGATCAGTTTTCGATATAGCCTTGAACTGGACCTCTCGACTCCGGCGCGGCTGCGGTAAGGGGGGGCTTTTTTCGGACCCCTGACCACGCGTGGGCCGGGGTTGGAGCCGAACGCCCCCCGACCCGACGCCTCTGCCTTTGCTAGGTGACAGTTCAGAGGCCTAGAGGGAAAGGTGAAGTCGTTGGGAATGTGGCGTTAAACTAACATTTGCGGCATAGAGTGTGCGTCTGAATCCCGGGTAGGGTGGGGATTTCAAGAAAGAAATTGCCCTTTGCTCAAGCGCAGCCTAGCGATCTGTACTTTTAAGGAAGACCCGTAGGAGATGGTGATGGTGAGCACCGATCTAGCAAGGTGCTGTTATTTTACAATTGGTTTTATAGACCGCGAGGCCAAGGTCTCTGCTTGAGGCGAGACCCTAGTTTTTAGGGACAGCTTAGCTGCACCGGCTCCGAACACGGAGGCTCGTGCCTGGTGGAAACGGCGGTTGGTTACCCCGCAGCTGAGCGAGTCTAGCTCTTAGGGGCGGCTAGAATTGAAGGATTTCTGGTGGAAACGGAGAGGGTGGGGATTGAGAAAGAGGAGTATGAAGCACACTTCCCTTCTTTGAACTTCTCACCTGATGTTGCTTCCATTTTTCAAGCGAGGGAGGGATTTTAACAACCAGCCCTCTATAGGCTCCTGGATCAGGGGATGAACAGTCTGCGCCTCAACGTACAGGAATCCATAGGGTGTAAAGTGTACAGGACCCTAGAAATAACCTGGTCAGAACTTTGCCTTTCTTTTTCTACCTAAACCTCCATTTTCCTTTTTTCAATTATTGTTACCAATTCTCTAATTTTTTTTTTCTTTTTTTTCCTGCCTGTCTATACATTTCAGCTCTGCCTAGCAGTATCTATGTATGTGTTTAGTCCTAGGGTGACTTAGGGTCCAAAAGTTATTGACATCTGATCCAATAGATCTTTTGATTAGCTTGCTGAGCTCTGTTAATTTTTAAATACTTCTTAAACAGTACTTGAGTTTTTAAAAATACTCTAAATACTCTACAGACTATGAAATTTTGCCCAGTCACACTACTCTCAGTTTTATTGTATCTTCATGTAAGATAATCACAATTTTATGCCGTTATCCTCGTAGGAATTTTGGATTTAGATTACAATGGTTATTTAGCAATTAATATATAGATAGATCTATAGAGAGAGAGAGATTATATATAATATAATAGCTGAGCGTTTGGGCTAGTAGCCTGAAGCCATCTGTCAGACTGAGCCCTAAACTGTGTTTTGTCATGGAATAAGGTGCCTCAGGCAGCTGTGGGATGGTAGGGGCGTGGCCTATTTAGATGTAAGTAGCTTGGAGTGGAAAAGTGGGACTGAATCCTAGAGTGTTCAAGAATGTAATGTTAAAAGATTTGTTTAGGGGCCCCTGGGTGGCTCAGTCAGTGAGTGACTGACTCTTGGTTTCGGCTCAGGTCAAGGTCATGATCTCAGGGTCCCTGAGTTCCAGCCCCAAATCCGCCTCTGAACCCATGGTGCAGAGCTTGCTTGGGATTCTCTCTCGCCCTCTCTCTGCCCCTCTCCCACTTGTGCTCTCTTTCTCTCAAAATAAATAGATAAATAAACTTCATTTTAAAAAAGACTTGTTGAAATTTAGATGACTTGTTTGTTCTAGAATGTAGTGTTCAAAGACCTGTTTACATTGTTTAACACGCTGCTTCTGAATTTGAAATCTTTATGCTGAGGGGAAAAGGCAATGAGACTTATAAGGCAGTAAAATTACCAGGACAACATACTTTGTGGGGTTTTTTTTTTGGCATTCTAGTTTTCTGGCTCCTCAGGTTACTCTTTTCCTCATTTCTTTCTTTTTTTTTTTTTTTAATGTTTATTTATTTTTGAGAGACATAGAGGCACAGTGTGAACAGGGGAAGGGGCAGAGAGAGAGGGAGACACAGAATCAGAAGCAGGCTGCAGGCTCCAGGCTCTGAGCTGTCAGCACAGAGCCCGACACGGGGCTCGAACTCACAGACCGTGAGATCATGACCTGAGCTGAAGTCGGCCGCCCAACCGACTGAGCCACCCAGGCGCCCCTCTTCCTCATTTCTTAGGTTGAGATTCCTCAGAGCTCTGTGTTTTCTATCTATATGTACTCTTTAGGTGATCTTATCCAGTCTCTTGGCTTTAATACCATATACATGCTGAAGTGCCACAAATTTGTATCTTCAACTTGTATTTCAGACCTATATCCAGCTGCCTATTTCACGTTTTTACTCAAATGTTCAGTCAAGCATTCAAAATTGAGTTCCCGATTTCAGTAATGGCATCTCTATTCTTCCAGTTGCTCAGTCTGAAAACTTGGAGCTATCCTTGACCTTTCTCTCATTCCTAATAAAAATCCAAACATTAGGAGATCTTATTGGTTCCAGATTCATAATACATCCAGAACCCAATCATTTCTCTCCATCTCTAACTGCTACCCTCCTGATCTAAGCCACCATCTCTTTCCTGGATTATTGCAGTAGCCACCTTATTGGTCCGATCGCGT
Organism: Paradoxurus hermaphroditus; assembly: GCA_004024585.1. Lineage (NCBI taxonomy): Eukaryota > Metazoa > Chordata > Mammalia > Carnivora > Viverridae > Paradoxurus > Paradoxurus hermaphroditus. Next base: position 59,706 of record PITB01010055.1, on the reverse strand, counting down.
CCATCCTTGTGCTTTGTTGGTTAATAAACACAAGCATGAGGGATCCTGTTGAAACGTAAGATGGAGTGTATCACTCCTCTTTGGAGAGCCCGCCAATAGCTTCCCCTTTCTCCGCAAGAGCTGAAATCCTTCCTGTGACCGAAGCTCTATGAATAAAAGCTGAAGTCTTTATAGCTTCGGTGCCCTACTTGATTTGCCATCCTTCACCCCCAAACTCTGTTTCTTCATTTCCTTCTCCGCTTTCCTAGTCCTGCCCTCTCAGCTTTTCCTTGAACGTTTCTGCCCCAGGGCCTTTGTATTCACTACTTTTGTCCTACCTACTTCCCCTAGATGTTTGCGTGGGCTAGCTTCCTCACTTCTTTCAAACGAATCTCAGGAAGATCTCCCTTGACCACCCTAACTCAGCTTTCAAGCCCTTTCCCAATACTCTGCCTCCCTTCACTGGTGCATATTTCCCCTGACTGTATATCAGTATCTTGTGTGTTTATTTTACTGTTTGTTTGGGTCTTGTTCACTGCTGGGTCTCCAGTGCCTAGACCAGTGCCTAGACCAGTGCCCAGTACATGGTACATGCTCAGTAAGTGTTTGTTGACTGAGTAAATGAAGAGGAGCTTCCCTTAGGTAGATAGAAGTCTTGGAGGGTCACTGCGGCGCTCCTTCACTTCCTGTGACCGTAGATGAATGGAGATGGAAAAAAGGGAATTGGAATCACATGGGGAAATTATTTCTAAAGTAGAAGTAGTGGCTCCAACCCACTCTGCTAAAATAGTGTATCCCTCCTGAGAAGTCTGAAACTTGTTCTGAAAAACGTGTTCCTCCCTTCTAGTTAAATGTTTCACTTCATAAAATTCATGTATGTTTGCATGGAAAGGTGATCTTTGGTGTTCTAAATTCAGGTAAATCCAAAGACTGGTGATTGTAGCTACCTTTTTAAAAAAACAACAAAGTTCTCATTAATAGACAATGAAAGCATAGCCTTTGAGGTGATTTTTCTTGGCAGAGTTTTTTAAAATGCTATTTATTAGGGCTGTATACAAAAGTTAAACATATGGTCTCTCTGCCTCCCACTTTGTAAATTATTTTTTAATTTTAATTCCAGGGTAGTTAGCATACAGTGAATACAGTTAGAATATAGTTATATTCATTTCAGGTGTATAGTATAGCGATTCCATGTACTGCTCAGTGCTCAGCCGAATAAGTGTACTCTTAATCCCCTTCACCTATTTCATCCATTCCTCGCCCAACTCCCCCCTGGTAACCACCAGCTTGTTCTCTATAGTTAGTTAAGAGTCTGATTTTTTTGTTTGTTTTTATTCCCCCCCACCTTCGTTCAGTGTTCTGTTTTTTAAATTCCACATATGAGTGAAATCATATGGTATTTGTCTTTTCCTGAGTGGCTTATTTCACTTAGCATTATACTCTCTAGATTCATCCATGTTGTTGCACATGGCAAGCTTTCATTTTTTATGGCTGAGTAATATTCTATTGCATATATAAACCACATAATTTTTATCAATTCATTGATCAATGGACACTTGGGTTGCTACCATAATTTTGCTATTGTAAATAATGCTGCAGTAGACTTCAGGATGCTTGTATCGCTTTGAATTAGTGTTTTTGTATTCTTTGGGCAAATACCCAGTAGTGAGATTACTAGATCATAGAGTAGTTCCTTTTTTTTTTTCCCCTCCATAGGGTAGTTCTAATTGCTGTTTTTTGAGGAACCTCCATACTGTCTTCCACAGTGGCTGCCCCAGTTTCCACTCCCACCAGCCGTGCACAAGGCTTCCTTTTTCCCCCACATCCTTGCCAACACCTGATGTTTCTTGTATTGTTGATTTTAGCCATTCTGACAGGTGTGAGGTGATATCTCATTGTGGTTTTGATTTGCCTTAACCTGATGGGGTGATGATGAACATCTTTTCATGAGCCCATTGGCCATCTGTGTCTTATTTGGAAAAATGTTCATATCTTCTGCCCATTTTTAATTGAATTAATATTATTTGGTGTTGTATAAGTTCTTTTTATATTTTGGATACAAACCCTTTATCTGCCCCCAGGTTTCTAATAGACAAACCAAGCAAGCTTATAGACATGTAGTGATGGTTTGCTTTACAATAGATCTGATATGAAACCTAACTTTTTTTTAAAAACAAAAAGTAATATTTAAAGTTTTTATTAAAATATTTCTTTAAGAAATATGTTACAGGGGCCCCTGGGTGGCTCAGTCTGTTAAGCACCGACTTCGGCTCAGGTCATGATTTCACGGTTTGTGAGTTTGAGCCCCGAGTTGGGCTCTGTGCTGGCAGCTCAGAGCCTGGAGCCTGCTTCGCATTCTGTGTCTCTCTTTCTCTGTCCCTCCCCTGCTCACATTCTGTCTCTCTGTCAAAAGTAAATAAACATTAAAAAAAATTTTTTTTAATGTTACAGAAGAAATAAAAAGCTTTTATTTTTTTCGTTTTCTGTTCATAAACAATTTTTACAGATCTTATTGAGATATAATTCACATATAATAAAATTCAATTTCTGAAGAGATACAATTTGGTGATTTTAAGAATAGTTGGAGTTGAATATATTAAATCACTACCTAATTTTAGAACCTTTTTATCATCACAAGAGGAAACCCCATACCCACTAGCTATCACTCTATGTTCTTTCTCCATTCTCCCCAGCCCCTGGCAACTTGTAATCTATTTTCTATCTGTGGATTTGCTAATTTTGGACATTTTGTGCGGCATCTTGTATCTGGCTTCTTTCCCTTATGAGGCATAATGTTCTTAAGGGTCATTTATGTCGTAGTATATATCAGGACTCTTTCTTCTGACTGAATAATATTCTGTTTTGTGTAGTGTATACCATATTTTGTTTCTTCATCATCTGATGAATATTTCTGTTTCCTTTTTTTGGCTATTATAAATGAATGCCACTTGCATAGACAAGTTTCTTTGAAGGTTATAAAAGACCTGTGAACAATGACCCCCGGGAAGTGTAAGAGGGAAACTTACCTTTTACCTTTTTATACTAGGTGATTTTTTTTTTTTTTACCAAGTGTATATATTACCTTTTTTTGCCAAATGCATATATTGCTTTTTAATTCAAACAAACAAACAAACAAACAATGACCTTGGGTCAGTAGTTGTACCTCTCTAGGTTTTAGTTTTCTCACTGTAAATAAAATTAGAGTAAATATTTGTCATGGTCTCCTTTGGTTCTCAAATATTATGTTGAGTCATAATGTTATAGGATATTTTTCTTCATGAATGAGAGTTGTATTCTATAGAACTGCAGTGTAACTTTTGTTTTCATCATAGGACCTAGAGTGATTATTACAATGGAAGAAATCAATAATTTCAAGACACCAAGCAAATTGTCTGAAAAAAAGAAATCTGGTAAGATATAAAATCTTTTTTCATTGTTACTACTATTAGACATGTCTTAGCATTATTCAAGTTTGATCCTTTAGTTATTATTTATCATACCCAAGTAATTTTAGTGTTAATCCTCTTTACGATGTTGATTTTAACAAATAAGACTTATTTCGTAGGCCAGGGTTTGGCCATCTATTGGCTAATTTTATTGACCTTCTAATAGATTTGGAGGTTCTCCCTGGTGAAGAATCAATTTGAACCATTAATGAACTACTTTATCTCACCCCTTATCATACATGCAGTGCTCTTGTGAAGGAAAGATGTTTTCCAAGGCAATTCAGTGGATAAATGGTAATCTTTTCAACAAATAGTATCCTGAAACTATGCTAAAGTCACTTATTCTATTAGCTTTTTTAGGGATTGCTTAGGCTATCATATGCATAGTAGGTACTATCATAGATAAATAAATACAGTGTTACTTTTTTTTTTTACCAGTCTGTATTATTTTCTTTCTTTTTTCTTTCCTTATGTCACTGGCTGTAGTACATTTTTAAATAGAAGTGGTGCGAGTGGATACTTGCCTTATTCCCAGTGAAATTAGATGTAGGTTTTTCATAGTTCTTTATCCGGTTGAGGGATTTTCTTTTATTTCCTATTATTATCTTTCATCAGGTTGAGGGTTATTATGAATTGATGTTGACCTTTGTCAAGAGTTTTTCCAGAATCTTTTGGGGTAGTTTGCTTTTTTAGTCTTTAAAGGTAGTAAATTATGTTCATTTTCAAATGTTAAACCTTATGTTCATTTTCAGATGTTAAGATTTCATGCCTGGAGTATAGACAGTTTGGTCATGGTGTATTTTATATATTGCTTGATTCAGTTCGCTCATATTTTCTGTGTTCATAAGGGATATTGGGCTGTAGACGTCTATTTTTGGAATGTCTTTCTGATTTTGATATCAGCGTATTCTGTATTCATAAAGTAAGGCGGGAAGTGTTTCTTTCTCTTTTCTTGAAGAGTGTATGTAGAATTGATAGTTTTTCCTTAACTGGTTTTCTTCCTTTACTGATAGTAAAGCCATGTGGCCTGAAATTTTCTTAGGAGGAAGATTTTAACTGTGCCTTCACAGTTAATAGGTATAGCCCCCTTTAAATTATTGATTTCTTCTTGTATAAGCTTTGTTAGTGTTTTTCAAAGAATTGTTTCACTTTGAAGTTGTCAAATATACTGGCAAAATGTTGTCCATGATATACTCTTATTACCTTATTACTCTTCTAATGTCAGTAGGATCTGTGATGATATCTCCTTTTTCACGTCTGATACTTGTATTTTACATTTTCTTTCTTGACTTGAGGCTTATCTACTTTCGTGAATGTTTCAGGCACTTGAAAAGCATACTTTCTGCTATTAGGTACAGTGTGCCCCGTGAATATTGTTTAGGTCAAGCTGGTTGATTTATTTACGTTGTTTTGTTCTTCTATATCTTTACTCATTTTACTTATTCTCTTACTGAGAGAGGTGTCTCCACCTACAATTGTGGATTTATTTACTTTTGAGTTCTATCAGTGGTTGCTTTATGTATTTTGATGCTTGTTACTAGAGACCTATATATTTAAGATATTTCTTTTGATTTACCCCTTTAGTATTATGAAATATCTTTATCCAATGTTGTACTGTCTGTTTGAAGTTCACTTTATGTGATAGTAATAGAACCAATCCAGTTTAATTTTGATTAGTGTTTGAATAGCGTATGTTTTCCAACTTTTTACTTTTAACCCGTCTGTGTTTTTGTATTTAAGGTGAGTTTATTATAGACAACATGTAGTTATGTCTTGTTTTGTTTATATCCATTCTGACAATTTCTGCCTTTGATAGGATTGTTTAGTCTTTAGTCATATGTGCTGATTTAAATTTAGGTTCAAATGAATTAAAATTAAATAAAATTACAAATTTAGTTCCTTGGTTGTACTAGCTAATTTTCCAGTGCTCAGTAATCACATATATGGCTAGTGACTACCATACTGGACAACATAGATAGGGAACATTTTCATCACGACAGAAAGTTCTTTTGGACAACACTGTGTAGACTATTTACCTTTAATATAATTACTTGCGATTGGATTAAATCTAATTTGCTATTGTCCCGTAGCTCACCAATGATTTCTTTATATGTTTCCATTATTTTTATTTATTTACTTATTTATTTACTTTTTACAGAGGAGAGTGTGAGCGCTCACAAAAGCGTGTGCAAGCAGGGAAAGGACAGAGGGAAAGAGAGAATCTCAAGCAGGCTCCATGCCCAGCATAGAGCCCAATAGGGGACTCCATCTCACAACTGTGAGATCCAGACCTGAGCTGAAATCAAGAGTCAGACATTTAACTGACTGAGCCACCCAGGCACTCCTGTATATTTTTTCTAATATTTTTTTTCCCCCTGTGCTTCATTTTGGTAGTTTTTATTGCTTTGTCTTGAAATTTAGTTACTTTCTCCTCTAAGATAATGTTATTCTCATCCATTGTATTTTTTACTCTTTGAAGTTGCATGAAGATTTTTTTTTTCTACACCTTCTTCTTTGCTTGTTCTGCTCACATTTTCCTTTACATTACTGAGTATATATTTTTTAGGATTTACACTTTGGGGCACCAGCGTGGCTCAGTCGGTTGAGCGTCTGACTTCGGCTCAGGTCATGATCTTGCTTATTATGGATTCGAGCCCCACGTCAGGCTCTGTGCTGATAGCTCAGACCTTGGAGCCTGCTTTGGATTCTGTGTCTCCCTCTCTCTCTGCCCCTCCCCTCCTCACACTCTGTATCTCTCTCTCTCTCTCTCTCTCTCTCTCTGTCAAAATAAATAAGCATTAAAAAAATTTTTTTTAAACATACATTTTAAGGTTCTTAACCTCCAAATTCTATGTTACTGTCATTTTATGATCTGTTTCTATTGGTTTATTTTTCTCCTGGTATGGAGTATGTTTCTTCTTTCATGCCTGGTAATTTTTTATTGGCTGCTGGACATTTTACATTGTTGAGTGCTAGATTTTGTTGTTCCTTGCAGGGGTGTGTGATTTTGTTATGGTCCAGTTAAGCTACCTGCACATTAGCTTGTTTCTTTTGAGGCTTTCTTTTAAGCTTTACTCTAAACCTTTTCCTTGGGCTAAAATATAGCTATACTATTAAATTGTGACCAGTTAGAGGACTTTACGCAATACCCTCTGTGTTACAGAGTCCCCACACTCTGGCTGATGGTGAGGGAACTATTCCTAGACCTGTGTGATCTCCGACAGTTGTTGAATCTACTGCTTGCATTTGGTGCTTTCCCTGACTTTGGGGAGTTCTATTCATCGTACATGCAGATAACCAAACACACAAAAGGAGACCTCTTTTCAGGTCTCTGGAACTTTCCCTCTCATGTTGTGGCTCCCTGTATTTCTCTGCTCCACAAATTCTGGCTTCTTAGTCCTCTTTGACCCCTGATCTCTGTCTCCTAAATTTGATAAGAGTTCTGGGCTGCATTTCTCTGTGTTGCAGCCCAGAAAGTGCCTTCAAGCAGTAAGTTAGGGCAGTGATAGGCCTCACATCATTTGTTTCTCTTCTCTCAGACGTTTGTTGTCAAATGTCTGAAAACTTGTATCAAGTTTTTTAGTTGTTCATGATAAGGCTGTTCAATTGTTCATGAACAAAAGTAGGACTCCTCTATCTCATCTTTTTTAATGACTGGATAATGCTCTGTAATACAAATACAGTATAATTATGACTCTAATGGTGATTTCTTAGGTGTTTTGTTTGTTTGTTGCAGTCACGAAATCAGATCCCAATATATACATGTGCATGCATGTGTGTCTACGATGTCGTTCACACATTGTCAAACAGCATGTAGTGAATAGTGCAGGCTTTGTGGGCCACATAGGGACTCTGTTGCATATTCTTTTTAAGATTTTTTTATTTTTTATTTCTTTTTCTTTTTTTTTTAATGTTTATTTAGTTTTGAGACAGAGAGAGACAGAGCATGAGTGGGGGAGGGGCAGGGAGAGAGGGAGACACACAATCCGAAGCAGGCTCCAGGCTCTGAGCGGTCAGCACAGAGCCCGACGCGGGGCTCGAACCCACAGACTGAGAGATCATGACCTGAGCCGAAGTCGGACGCTCAACCGACTGAGCCACCCAGGCGCCCCAGATTTTTTTATTTTTAAGTAATCGACACCAAACAGGAGGCTCAAAGTCACAACCCCAAGATCAAGAGTTGCATGCTGTACCAACTGAGCCGGCCAGGCACCCCGCATAGTCTTCTTTATTTGTTTCTTTACAACACTTTTATAATCTATGAATAAATCTTAGCTTGTGGGCCAAACAAAAATAGTCTGTTTGCTGACCTCTGCTTCAGTGTTACTGTTAAGATAGGGCAACAAAAGTAGACATAGTTAAAGGGTATTCATGTAAAATTAGGGTAGAAAGTATCAGAATGCTCTCCAAAAGATGATTCTAGTTAGTACTCAAACACTAACTTTATATTTTTTATTTCTCTTTCTGACATCAGCATTATGTTCAACTCCATGTATAAATATTCCTGCCTCTCCATTTATGCAGAAGCTTGGCTTTGGTACTGGGGTAAATGTCTACCTGATGAAAAGGTGAGTGTAACATTCCAGATTAACCTTTTCCCATGGGACATAGTTGCACTGTACTCGGAGACTAAGAAGAACATGAAAATTCAAATATTTTGATTTGAGGTATGTTCCTGATCTTATCTGATTACTGTATTCCAGTCCCAGGACATTTTATAATTTGTCAGAGTTTTTCCTGGTATACTTTTCTCCTAACTTCCTCCTGATGGATTACTAAAGGAGGAGTAATTTACAGTTTTTCTTGGCTTCTGTGGGAAGGGAAAGGGACAGAAGAAAGGGGTTCCTATGTGGTAACAATGCAGGATTCTCTATAAGAATATCTCAAAGAGGATGCTAATACTGGGGGATGTCAGTTACTGCTAATGTCCTCTGTTTGGAGAGTGGCCTTCTCAAGATGCTCTCATTTAAAGAAGTAAAGTTTTTTATTTCTTATGTCGTTAAGTGAGAAGGGTATTTACAGGATTTTAAAGTAGGAAAATTGTGTTAAAAGAAAAACAAAATTATAAGTGTCAACAAACACATTTAAAAAAAATGTTTCTTTTGGGGCGCCAGGGTGGCTCATGCAGTTAAGTGTCTGACTGTTGATTTCTGCTCAGGTCATGATCTCACAGTTTGTGGGATCAAGCACCATGTCAGGCTCTGTGCTGACAGTGCAGAGCCTGCTTGGGATTCTGTCTCCCTCTGTCTCTGCTCCTCCCCACTCTCTCTCAATAAATAAATAAACTTAAAAAAAAGAAAAAAAGTTGTTTCTTTTACTCATTACTCTGTACCTAGTTTCATGTTTCTTAAGTGGGAAGCAACTTAAGTCAATATATATTCCTTAGTGCATTCTTAGAATTAGGCTGACTCCCAAAATATCCTTAGCTTCATCTAGGCTTATGTTGTTTCCAAATAGAAATGCTTTCTTCAGTAAAAGGCTAACAAATCGAGAGGCGCCTGGGTGGCTCAGTTGGATAAGCATCCAACTTCGGCTCAGGTCACGATCTCATGGTTCATGAGTTCAAGCCCCACTTCCGGCTCTGTGCTGACAGCTCAGAGCCTGGAGCCTGCTTCAGATTCTGTGTCTCCCTCTCTACTCCTCCCCTGTTAGTGCTCTGTCTCTGTCTCTCAAAAATAAATAAACGTTAAAAAAATTAATAAAAGCTAACGAATTGAGAATAACATAGCAATTATATTTAAGTAGCTATTCTTGAAGAATTTTTGCAGTTAAACACCCTCTTTGTGTGTTTCTGTGCTATTTGTTTTCTGGACATTCTTTAGTGTCTAAAAACTCTTGTCCAAACTATTTTGAAAGGAAAAAATTCTCACAGGTTCGTGGTTTTTTCCCCCCCTTTAAAAAAATGTCCTTAAATGTAAACTGTGTTGCCAAGAAAGTTATACTGTATGAGAGACTTAATTAGAAAGCCTCGTGTTGTCGATACTGAAAGATAGCAGTCGCTGCCTGACCGTACCACTCCTAAAGTGGCCCCGTCAACCCGGGGTTTTCTTTTACTAGTAACCTGAACATTTCCTTTATGTCTCTAGTGAAGTGGATCCTTTGTTTTCCTGTATCTTACGTCTTACTGTTTCTTGGTTTACATTTCATTTTGGTTGAGATCATGTACTAGCGCCCCATGAAGAGATGCACAGGAAATACATTTTTGAGAATCTGCATTTTTGGAAATGTTTTCATTTTACTCTCATACTTGAATGGCCCTTTTTGTTTTTCTGGTTCAGAATTCTCCCCTGGAAATAATATTCCTCTAGAATTTTGGGAGCATTGCTCCATTGTTTATTAGCTTATAGTATTGCTTTTGAGACTTCTGAAGCTTTTTATGGGATCTGTTTTATGTTATCTGTCCCTCCCACTGTCCTGGAACTTTGTATGATCTCCTGTTTGTCACCAGTGTTCCTGAAATTTCACGATGACATACATGGGTGTGGACCTTTTGGAATCTGAAAATTCCTACTCTTAAATTTTAAGATATTATTTTTTAAATTACTTTGTTGATAGTTTTCACCACCTCTTTCCCGCCCCCCCCCTCCCCATTCTTTTCTCTATCAGGAATTCCTAGTATCTACCTTTGAGGGGGAGGTTGTTGTTCTGTTTTCTCTCTGTCTTTTTGCCCTGTTTTCTGGGATATTTCTCCAGCCTCATCTCTGATATGTCCATTCATTTTTGTCTATCTTGTTTCTTTTTTAATTTTTTTAATGTTTGTTTATTTTTGAGACAGAGAGATAGACTATGAGTGGGGCAGAGAGAGAGGGAGACACAGCATCTGAAGCAGGCTCCAGGCTCTGAGCTGCCAGCAGAACCTGACGTGGGGCTCGAACCCATGGACCACGAGATCATGACCAGAGCTGAAGTTGGGCGCTTAGTTGACTAAGCCACCCAGGCATCCTGAAAAATATATTTTTGATAATAAAATGAAACAAAAGAGGTCATCCTCAAGTACTGTTGTTACCTAAAACTGGAGGTTTAAGAATAGTTTGGATAAACTTGTGTATGATAGATGTGTGTTAGTTAAGAAATCTAACGATTCTTTGAGTGCATGTTTTTCTGATTTAAAAAAAAAAAAGAGAGAGAGAAAAGGTCCTGCGGTCATAGAGCTGCGTTCATGAGGTAGTAAAAAGCTAACTGGGTTCTTGGCTCGGTCTATTGTTTTCTGTTATTATTGTTAAACTTTTTATCTCTAACTTTTGAGGCTCTTTCATTAGCATTTGTGCCCGTATGTCGCATACACTTTATCCTTCTGAATTTGCTATACCCATAAATAACTACCTACTTTATCAGGTAAACTTTTCCCTGACTTTACGTATTTATTTAGACCTCAAAATGTTTACACCTTAAATATTCTTAAAATGGCTGTATCTTCCTAGAAAATAGACAATTTATTTTTTTTTCTCATTTGTATGTTAATTATCTCCTTTAATGTATGTCTTTGAGTATATGGTGAACAGTATAGGATGGACTAGCTAGTTATGGGGTGCAATATTTGTTGGTTACGAGCAATCTGTTATTCTTTGCATGATTGTATATGGGCCAAATGTTTTTTGTACATCTCTTCTTTAAACTTCTTGGACATGAATGTTTATTACTTGCCATTCTATAACTTACCTGTGGTACATATAGTTAAATGTTTGATAAGTCATTGGTAGTCTGACATGCTTGAATGGAAAAATTAGGAAATAGTATAATAATTTTGAAGTTTAAAATTTATAACATTCCATCTTTTTCCTTCTAATTATCTTTTTAACCCATCCCTTTCAGCAATAGATATCAAACTTCTTTTATAATTAACAGATGTATCAGTTATATATCTTCCATTAAAAAGGATATGTAGCAGAGGTGTTGATAGTTGAAAATATTTTTTAAAAACGTTTAAAACAAATTATTTTTGAGCCCTTTTCAAAATTTGTAAGTTCTTCCTAGTCATTTGAAATGCACTAGGGTTATTATTCTTTACATACAATTTTTGATTATTTTTTTAAAGATCTCCAAGAGGTTTGTCTCATTCTCCTTGGGCTGTGAAAAAGATTAACCCTAGATGTAATGATCATCATCAAAGTATGTATCAAAAGAGGCTAATAGATGAAGCCAAGATTTTGAAAAACCTCCATCATCCAAACATTGTAGGTAAGTTTAAATTTACTTTGTAGCAGTATGCGTGTTTATTCATAAACAGTTTATATAATCTCTTAACCAGTTTCACTAATAAAAATGAAGACTGTGGTGGAGTTTGGCAAGAATCAAATTATTGTGAGTGTCCCAAAATATAAATTCTTCTATGATATTTTTAATGTTTATATATATTTAAAATTTCATGGGAATAAATATAGTCATTACGAATCTGGCACTGTAGAGAATTCAGGAACATAAAATGATCTTCTTTTACAGAATTTCCTTGTTTTCATTTTTAATGTAAATAAGACTGGTGAAACAATTATATTTAGGAAGGCATAGAGCATTTAAACATATTTTAATTTGTGATACTGTTGGCAAACGCTGAAGTCATTGTAAATTATATCTACTGAATTCGCTTTATAAATAGTGGTTTCATTGTATTTTGTCATTGTTACTCCAGATACATTTTCGATCACATCGCCATAAAAAAACATAAATGCAGTTGTGCTTCCCTACTCTAGTAAGAGTGTGTCCTGTTTTCTTGAAGGTTATCGTGCTTTCACTGAAGCCAGTGATGGTAGTCTGTGTCTTGCTATGGAATATGGAGGGGAAAAGTCTCTAAATGACTTAATAGAAGAACGAAATAAAGACAGCCAAGATCCTTTTCCTGCAGCCATAATTTTAAAAGTTGCTTTGAACATGGCGAGAGGGTTAAAGGTAACCATGCCATTAGATTTTAAATGACTTCTGTGGGACTGTATGTACCTAAATACAAGGTGGGATTTTTTTTTTCCTCAAAAGAAGTAGTTGCTCTAAGTTAAAGTCTTTATAAACTCTCATATTGCCTAGTACACTATTTCCTTATTTTGATCAGCAAAGTATTGTTTGAAGCCTTTACATAGCCTGAAATAACCCAAGCCAGGTCGTTTTGTTTATAGAGATCATATGTTAGTTTAGTTAAAAGGATTAATCAATTTACACAAATTTACACAAATTATTCCTGGGGGTGTAGCCTAACCCTTCTTTCATGTAAATAAACCTCTTAAAGATTGTTTTGTGAGATGTTAAGTTTTGAACATCAGTTTACATCTGTGGGTTAAATGAAAACTCTTTCAGTGTTATGCAAATAAATTGCTGTGCCTTTTGGTATATACTGTGTAAAGAAGGAAGAGTTGTGTTTTTTTTAAGTTTATTTAATTATTTTTAGAAAGAGAGTGCAAGAGAGAGCAGGGGAGGAGCAGAGAGAAAGGAAGACAGAATCCAGAGCAGGTTCCACGCTGGGCGAGGATCCCGTCTTGGGGGCTTGAATTCACAAATGGTGAAATCATGACCTGAGCAAGATCAAGAGTCGGACGCTTAACCGACTGAGCCACCCCGGCACCCCAGGAAAAGAATTCTTTATCCTAAAGTAACCAAACAGAAGTAATACTGGCTCTCAAACACTGTTGAATGACTCAAAAGTGGATCATGTATTGATACTGATATCAAAATTGCATGTTAAGAATTAGTATGTAAGCCAATTTGACAATAAATTATATTCATTACAAAAGAAATAAAGAAAAGAAAAAGAAAAAAAATAATTGTATTAGTTTTGAGGTACCTGGGTGGCTCAGTCGGTTAAGTGTACAACTCTTGATTTCAGCTCAGGTCATGATCTTATGGTTTGTGGGATCAAGCCCCACGTCAGGCTCTGTGCTGACAGTACAGGGCCTGCTTGGGATTCTCTCTCTCCCTTTCTCTGCCCCTCCCTCCCTCTTTCTCTCAAAATAAATAAACATTAAAAATAAATAAATTTTTAAAAAAAGTATAGAATTGATTTATGAAATGTCAGATTGTAGGACGGTATTTCTAAAAATATATTTTAATATATAGATAGAAAAACTGATTTAAGTGGAAAGGATAAACTAAATAATTTGAATTATTTAATTAATTTATGACTCTAAATATATATGGATATGAGAATTTCTAAATTTCACATAAATATATTTAAGCATATTCAGTGTCTGATCAGCAACATTTAAATTAAGCACAGTAAGGGGCACCTGGGTGGCTCAGTCGGTTAAGCATCTGATATTGATTTCAGCTCAGGTCATGATCTCACAGATCATGAGATCGAGCCCCATGTCAGCCTCTGCACTGACAGCGTGGAGCCAGCTTGGGATTCTTTCTGTCCCTGTCTCTCTGCCCCTCCCCAGCTCTCTCTCTCTGTCTCTCGCTCTTTCAAAATAAATAAACAATCTTTTTAAAAAATAATAAAATAAAATAAATTAAACACGGTTAGTGTTCCAAGATATATACCAAAAATTGAATCTGCAATATTTTCAAGCCCAGCTCATGGAGTAGTTGCTCAGATGCAAATGAATGAACAAATAACAGTGTAGCAAGATTATTTTTGATTATGGGTGAGTATCACTACTAAGAAAGAGTTAATGTGTAAAACAAAATATAGTCTTAGATTACATTTCTTCTTCCTCTTCTGCTTGTGACCTCTGTGTAGTCCTTAGTCCTATGTGCTGTTCTGCATCACCTCAGTCATTTGAGAAAAGTGTGCCTCATGGTGAAGATCCCAAATTTACTTCCAAAAATGACTAGCCTCAAGTAAAAGTTGGTGTAGTTTTAAAAATATATTTTTATTATTTTGAGAGAGAGAGAGAACATGAGCAGGGGAGGGGCAGAGAGGGAGAGAGAGAATCCCAAGCAGACTCCCTGTCTAAAACCTGATGTGGGGCTCAATCTCATGAACCGTGAGATCATGACTGACTAAGCCATCCAGGTGCTCCAACGGAGGTGTATTTTTAAAGTTGCAGTGTCTTCTTTTAATGTAAACGTATGAGATGGTTTTGAAAATAAAAAAGTTAGCTTACCTATAAATGGACATTGATTTTCAAAGACTGCTTTAGGTCTGGTCAGTGTGGCAGACTGCGGTAACAAAGGATGTTCCCTGGTCTGACTTGAGATAATTTGAAATGATGAACAGATACAATCCTGCAGTTCAGGAAGGGAGTTCGAGTTGTTAGTTTTGTTGAACGTTATCATATATTTTTTTCAGTTTATATATTTGCTCAAATGTATTAAATTTCCACTGTTTTAGTATCTACACCAAGAAAAGAAACTGCTTCATGGAGACATAAAGTCCTCAAATGTTGTAATTAAAGGTGATTTTGAAACAATTAAAATCTGTGATGTAGGAGTCTCTCTACCACTGGATGAAAATATGACTGGTAAGTAGTATTTGAATTTTTAAAACTTTATTTTTATGCGATTTTCAGGTTTCTAATTTTTACATATTTAAATAGATAATAAGTTTACATATTTCAAAAAATAAAAATTGTGTATAAAAAGTATACAATAAACAATATCCCTCCTTTCCTGTCTCTTTTGCACTCAGCCTCCAGCCCCCTCCCTTGTCACACAAATATAAATTATTGCATTTTTATTAATATACTTTGAAGATAATTTAGGAACTATTTCTAACCTGGCTTGGGATTTTTATATGGTAAAAGATCTGAGAATAGAAAACAGAGTTTTAATAAGGTATTATAAAGGAATTCATTTAGTCTTGCATAGTGACGAGATTGGGGAAACTGGTAGAAAAAAACTGGGGTAGAAGCGGGAGAGAGGGGTGCTAATAAAGCCAAGTCTTCTGCTGCCTGCCCTTCGGCCTGCCCCGACTCCTTCTTCTCTGATAAAAATACTGACCATTCTCAGCGAATTTAAGATCTTGGTAAGAACCAAGAGTCAGCCTCATAAAGAAGGTCCCTGCTTTAAACATGTTATTTAATAAATAACATTTAAATTCGCTTATTCATATGAGTATATGGTAAAAGGAAGGTTAATGAATGCTGTTTAGAACTTTTGTACACTTTAATTTCTAGCTCAAGTAAAAGTCAATGGGCAAAGTCAAAGAAAAAAAAAGCCAATATGAATAGAGTGACTTTATAAAGATGTCTGTAATCATTCATATAGGACTGTTATGAGCTTTTAGGCTATATAACTACTACAAAGTTGAAACTTTCGAAAGTAAAGGAGAAATTATGAAACAATACAAATAAGATATTTTTAGCATAATTTTCTCAATCCTTAGTAGATCAAATAGACAAAACTAAGCTGTAGAATATCCGAGTAGATGATAAGGTGAATCTCTATGCCTCCAAGTATTTATTAGAATTGAATACACATTAAGTTCCAAGAGAGAACCTGAGATTACATTGTCCTCAGTGCTGTAAATATAGAAATTAGTGACACAATTGGAAACAAAAACACCACCCACATTTTTTAGGAATTTAAAATATTTGTAAATAATTCTTAGCTGAAATCAAATTCCAACTATACAATATTAAGAAAATCAAATCAAAATTTATTTGATACGGTTAACACTACTCAAAGCAAAAATTTTCATTATTTAACCTTCATGAAACTAAGTGTGAGTTTTCAATTCACATCAGAAAAGAAAATGAAGTCTTAAAGACAGAAAGCAGAAGTGAATGAATAAATCCATAAATTCTGCATTATCCCAGTGTGATCTATTTTATTTTAGAACATGTCAAAGTTCATGATTTGTAAACATGTGAAATTCATCCTTGATACATGTTCAGACATAGCCAGGAAAATTTTGTGAAAGAATGATGAATAGGAATTTTCCTGAGGAGATGTTAAGAAGTATTATAAAGCCACAGTAGTTAAAGCACTGATATTCCTGCCAAAATAGGCAGAAAAATATAAGCAGGTCAAGTAGCCCCAAATATATCAAATTTGTTATATAATAAAACTGACATTTAATATTATTGCGAAAGAGGTAGTGGAGTCAATAAATGATGACACGTGGACATTTTAGAAAAAATAAAGATGTTTTCCATTCTCACACTAATCCTCATGGATCGAAGATGCTAAAAAAGAGTAGTAAAAAAATTATAGGTAAATAATTCATTAAAATTGGCCTTAAGAAGAACACTAAAGCTAGAAACCATTTTATGTTATATTATGTAATGTGTTATTTTTTTCAGTAGTAGGATTTAGTGATTCATTACTTACATCTAGTACCCAGTACTCATCCCAACAAGTGCCCTCCTTAATGCCCATCACCCATGTAGCCCATCCCCCCCAACACCTCATCAGCAACCCTCAATTTGTTCTCTGTATTTAAGAGTCTCTTATGGTTTGTCTCCTCTCTGACTTTATCTTATTTTTCCTTCTCTTCCCCTATGTTCATCTGTTTTGTTTCTTAATGCTACATATGAGTGAAATCATATGATAGTCGTCTTTCTCTAACTGGCTTATTTTGCTTAGCATAATATACTCTAGTTCCTGCCATGTTGTTGCAAATGGTAAGATTTCATTCTTTTTGATCACCTAGTAATACTCCATCGTATAAGTATATCACACCTTCTTTATCCATTCATCAGTTGATGGACATTTGGGCTCTTTCCATAATTTGGCTCTTGTTGATAGTGCTGCTATGAAACATTGGGGTGCATGTGCCCCTTCGAAACAGCACACCTGTATCCCTTGGATATATACAAAGTAGTGCAATTGCTAGGTCGTAGGCTAGCTCTATTTTTTTCAGAGATGATTTTTTTAAGTATTTTTAACATTTTATTTATTTTTGAGAAAAAGAGCAGGGGAGGGGCAGAGAGGAGAACCAGAGGAGCTGGAGCGGGCTCTGTGCTGACAACAGAGAGCCCGATGCAGGACTCAAACTCCTGAACCGTGAGATCAGGACCTGAGCTGAAGTCAGAGGCTTCACTGAGCCACCCAGATGCCCCATCTACTTTTAATATTTTGAGGAACTTCCATACTGTTTTCCAAAGTGACTGCACCAGTTTGGATTCCCACCAGCAGTGCAAAAGTGTTCCCTTTCTCCACATCCTTGCCACCATCTATTGTTTCCTGAGTTGTTAATTTTAGCCACTCTGACTGGCGTGAGGTGGTATCTCCTTGTGGTTTTGATTGTAGTTCTTTGATGGTGAGTGATGTTGAGCATCTTTTCATGTGTCTGATAGCCATCTGCCTGCCTTCTTTGGAAAAGTGTCTATTCATGTCTTTTGCCCGTTTCTTCACTGGATTATTTATTTTTGGGGTGTTAGAAACCATTTTTTTAAAAAAATCATAGCTACTGAAAGATTCTTTGAAAAATTTCTGTATGCTACTATGAGCAATAGGATAGCTAACATGTACTGTCATACCTTAAGTAGAAGTTGTAATTCAGGTTATCATTCAGGTATCATATCGGGTATCATTCAGGTTAGGATAAGTTTTGCTTTGATAGCATAGACCCTCAAAAACTTCAGTGGCTTAAAGCAACCATAGCTTATTCAAGCTGCAGTTCCATTGTGTTCCATAACAGGCTGTGTTCCGTTCTCACTTTTAGGACCTACGCTGCTAGAACACCCACTGTATGGAACATTGCCGTCATTGCACATATGGAGGGTAAAAAAGGCTCCAGAGCTGTGCAGTCCAGTAGCCACTGGCCACATATGGCTATTTAAATTAATAAATATTTGAAAATTTTAAAAATTAATTTCTTCGGCCACCCTAACCACTTTCCAAGTGCTCAGTAGCTGCCTGTGGTTAGCGCCTACCATGTTGGACAACGCAGATAGGGAACATTTTTATTGCCACAGAAAGTTCTGTTGGAAAGTGCTGCTCCAGAAAGTCTCGCACTAACAATTAAATGCTCCAGATTAGAAACGACACAAGCCACTTGTTTCACAACTCACTGACCAGAACAAGTCAGATGGCTCCATCCAACCTTGGCAGGCCAGAAAGTGCATCCTGCTTTGTGTCCAGAAGGGGGAGAACATGACCTACTTGGTGAACAGCACTGGTAACTTACTACAGTGGAATAGTCTTTTCAGAGGGCAATTTGGAAATCTGTATTTAAAAAACAAAAACAAACCACAAAAAAACAAAAGAAAACAAAAACCCTTTCAAAATGCCCTTTGATCCTATAATTCATTCCCAAGAACATATTCTAAAAAATAATTGGGCAGTGCAGCATTTTTTATAATGATATCCTGATATATTAATTTCTGCAAAACCAAGAGACTTAGACTTATAGAAGAAATAGAGTTAAGAGAGAAGAACCAAAACCCTTGCAACGTTGAAAACAACAACAATGCTGACAAAAATACTAACTGGCACCCAGCATCAGCCCATCCTGTGAAGCCATAAACCCTGGGTTTGTGCTTCCTCGAAGGTAGATATTTGAGGGCATTTTGGCTTTCTCAATAAAAAAACATTTGTAAGCCTGGGGGAAATGTCTCCGCAGCCCCTCTCCCGGCACTCTCTGCTTCATCCGTTTATGGTTCTGGTCAGCATGGCAGTTCTTACAGCTGTGAAACCAGCCGTGCAGTAGGAGAAGGCATTTCTCTTCTTTTCTCTTTTCCCTTGGACTAAGGCTTTCTCTTTATGAGGACGTTTACTCCTAAGCACTTTAGAAATAACAGGTACTGGGGGAAAAATTCATCTTTTTTTACTTAATTGTGTATGTGCTAACTTGTGATGTAAAAATATACATTGTAGCAGAACAGACATGCAAAACTTTAGGCAAATGTCCACCAGTAAGGGATGGCTTAATATACTGTACCACCACACAATAGAATGTCATTAAAATGATACAGGTTTATATTTGTAGGAATGGTATATCCAAATATACTGAGTGAGATGAACAGATCATAAAATAGTACTTAAATAGGTATATGTTAAAGAAAGTTTGGGGAAAAAGTACACCTAAATCTTTAAAAGTTTTTTTTTTTAACATTCATTTTTGAGAGACAGAGTATGAGTGGAGGAGTGGCAAAGAGAGAGAGAGAGAGACACAGGATCTGAAGCAGGCTCTAGGCTCTGAGCTGTAAGCACAGAGCCCAATGCGGGGCTCGATCTCAGAGACCTCGAGATCATGACCTGAGCTGAAGTTGGATGCTCAACCGACTGAGCCACCCAGACACCCCTTTAAAAGTTATTTTTAGGGGCGCCTGGATGGCTCAGTCGGTTGAGCGTCCGACTTCGGCTCAGGTCATGATCTCGAGGTCTGTGAGTTCAAGCCCCGCATCGGGCTCTGTGCTGACAGCTCAGAGCCTGGGGCCTGCTTCACATTCTGTGTCTCCCTCTCTCTCTGCCCCTCCCCCACTCATGTTCTCTCTGTCTCAAAAATAAATAAACATTAAAAAAATTTTAAAAAAAAGTTATTTTTAAGTTTTGTGTTTTAATGGGTGGTATATTCATATGTTTCACAACTATAATATAAGGTGTTCTTTGACAAGTCCAGATTTTAACAGTGGTTATCTCTAGATTTATTTATTTAACAACTGTTTTTAATACTTAGTATGGTCAAGCACTGTGCTAGGTATTGTGAATAAAGAGGAAAATAGGATAGACACAGTCCTTATCCTTTCTTAAACAATTTTACATATATAGTTTTAATTGATTATAATTGATTATAATTTGATTATAATTTGATTTTAATTGGTACACAATATTATGTTAGTTTCAGGTGTACAACACAGTGATTTGACAAATCTATACATTATGCTGTGCTTTCATCCCTGTGACTTATTCTTTCCATAACTAGAAACCTGTATCTCCCTTTCATTCATTTTGCCCATCCTCCCCCCATCCTTCTCCTCTTGGCAACCATCAGCTTTCTGAATTTGTAGGTCTATTTCTGCTTTTTTGTTTGTTTTGTCTTTAATGATGATTTTTTAAATGATTGAAAATGATTTTCTTTTTAAAAACAATTTTTTTAATGTTTCTTTTTGAGAGAGAGCGAGCGACCTGGGAGGGGCAGAAAAAGAGGCAGACAGAGGATCCGAAGCAGGCTCTGCGCTGATAGCAGAGAGCTCAATGCAGGGCTCAAACTCACGAACCGTGAGATCACTACCTGAGCTAAAGTTGGACACTTGACTAAGCCGCCCAGGCGTCCCTGGAATTGTTTTCTCACAGTCACATGGCTTGCAAATGCCCTTAAACCGAGGCAAGGCAGTCTGGCCGCAGTGTCTGTGCTCTTGACATCCACAGCCTCTCCGTATTCCTGCCACCTTCTAAGAGAATTGCTGTTTCTCTACACCCTTACCAACTGACTAGCTTTTTAATATTTAACAATCTGATAAGGAAAAAGTAATTCTTATTAATGAGACTGAGTGTGTTTTCGTGTTTACTGTCTATATTTCTTAACCTTTAAACTACCTCTTAAATCATTTGCCCATTTTTCTTTGGGTTGTTTGCCTTTCTTAGTGATTTCTAGTGCTTGCCCTTATGACCAACTTACTTATATTGGACTCATTTCAGTGACTGACCCCGAGGCCTGTTACATTGGCACCGAGCCTTGGAAACCCAAGGAAGCTTTGGAAGAGAATGGTATTATTACTGACAAGGCAGACATATTTGCCTTTGGCCTGACTCTGTGGGAAATGATGACTTTATCGATTCCACACATTAATCTTCCAGATGATGATGATGATGAAGGTATAACTACATATTTTTTTAACATAAATCCCAATCTCTTCAGTCTTTAACTAAAGATGAGCTTATAAAATATATGTTGTCTTTCTATTACATTGAAATTTAAAAGAGGATGTTTGATTTAGTGGTGTGAGATGTGGATTATATTACTACTGACTAATTTGGTGCTATCTCTGTTTACTCTCATGTAAATGAGATGTAGGTTAATTGATAATTGGGAGATAAATTGAGAAAATCCTGCAGAGCAGAAAGTTTCCTTAAAAAGTCCTCTTGTCTTGTGGTAGGATCCCCTCCCTAAGGAAAGAAAAAAAACAAAAACAAAAAACCTCAAGGCAGCCTAGCTATATGCATATGTGACAACATTCCTTACGACCTTGTAACGTGAGACCACTTAACCAGACTGCCTGTTTGTGTATTACCATATATGGGAGACAAAGAAATAGAAAATATACAAAAAATTATGCCACATGGCATTCAGGGCTCAGTTCTTTGGGTACGAACCCAACTGAGCCGTGCCGGCACGAATACAGTTGCCTCCTGGAGAGAAAAGCCTCGGTGTCGTGACTCTTTGTGCAAGAATCCCGCTACAGTCTAAGGAGAAGATTGGAAAGCTATCCCAGTAAGAGGGTGGGGGTTCGTAACCTATAAACCGTGACAACAGCTAATCTGCACCACGGCAGGACAATTGAAGCGACGGCCTGTGCCTGATGAAAAGCATACCTGGTGATGAGTTCTTGTTTCGGGAGGGTGAGTTCGAGGAGTCGCTAAGCTTTCCATGACTTAAAAGTTGTTTTGTTTGCTTCAATCTCCAACTCTTTCACGAGCAGATAAAACTTTTGACGAAAGTGACTTTGATGATGAAGCATACTACGCAGCTTTGGGCACGAGGCCGCCCATTAATATGGAAGAGCTGGATGAAACGTACCAGAAAGTAATCGAACTCTTCTCTGTGTGCACTAATGAAGACCCTAAAGATCGCCCTTCTGCCGCACACATTGTGGAAGCTTTGGAAATGGATGTCCAGTGATCACTTCATAGTCACGATGGCTGAGCTTTACGTATGGCTCATGAGTATAGCTGTTCTGTTTACTGTAATACGTTATATAGTTACTATGATAATCCGTAATTCTTAGACTTTTGAGAAGTGGCCTGTTTGAGGACTGTAGCACCTAGTTAATATTTGAACAGTTATTTATAATATTTCTTAACATGCATTTGAGATTGTAGTAAGTTTTCTATAAAGTTTAAGAAACTAGCTACTCAAGTATTTGAGTTTGTACATACAGATTGGAAACACTAGCAGTAATGAAATGCTGTAAACTGTATGTCTAACATTAATATGAGTTGAGTGACTATCACTTCTATTAATGTTTCTCACATTCTTTATTTTTAATGGATCTATTGAAAGCACTTTGTGCAGTACAACATAAGTCTATGTTTGCTTATCTTTTAAACCGTTAAAACTTTTTGCTGGCCTTTTTTGGGCTGAAATGCTCATTATTAAATATGGTCACTGGAAACTAAGAGAAATGTCTCAAAAGACTAGGTCCTTGGGTATTTCCAGACGTTTTCCGGTTAAGGCTTGTTTTGCTCTCTTGGCTCTCCCCAGATCTTTGGCTTTTGCTTTAATTTATTAAATGTATTTTCTGTACTGAGATCCCTTTTTTATTTTTTCTGTAGTAATCTATACCTTAAGCATATCACAGTTCTGGTGTAAATAATAACAAAACTCTAATAGGATGATATAGAATAAAGGAGACTTTAGTTACCAGAAGGTGTCTTATTTTATGCTTCATTAATTTGAGTGTCATCATTAGACATATTGAGTGAACGTGGTAGGTTTCTCTCTTATGGCCTTATTTTGTTAATCTTTCAAATGAAGGTGATTTGGACCAACACTTTCCATCTGTGTGCCACAGCCTCCTGGGAATTTTTAGTTAATGAATTGTGTCTGTGACTCCAGGTGATACATGCAGACTTGACCGTAGGAAGCATTTTAAAAATTACTGTTTGGGGGCCGCCTGGGTGGCTCAGTCAGTTAAGCATTCGACTCTTGGTTTCAACTCAGGTCATGATCTTGCAGCTTCATGGATTTGACCCCTGCATCGGGCTCTGTGCTGGCAGTGTGGAGCCTACTTGGGGTTCTCTCTCCCTCTCTCTGCCCTCCCCAAACTGTCTCTGTCTCTCTCAAAATAAATAAACAAACTTAAAAAAAAAACCAAAACTACCGTCGGGGCGCCTTGGGTGGCTCAGTCAGTTAAGCGTCCAACTCTTGGTTTCGGCTCAGGTCGTGATTTCACAGTTCGAGAGATCGAGCCCCGAGTCAGGCTCTGCACTGACAGCATGGAGCCTGTTTGGGATTCTCTCCCCCTCCCTCCCTGCCCCTCCCCAACTCATGCATGTTCTCTCAAAGAAACAAATTTAAAAAAGCAAACTGAAAGCTGACTTCTTGATAAATCTTATGTACCGTTTTGCACCCTGATATTTAATTACCCTCACTTTGACTTACATGTGATTTCATTCTCCTTAGGTCAGCTAAACTCAGGGCAGTGAGTGTCTCTCTTGGTCCATTCTCATGAATTACAGCTTTTTAATGCATAATCCAGTACTTTTTATCCTTGAGAAATTTGCATCCAGTTCCTACAGTTGGAGGATCTACATGGGAACAAACTAAGGACGGGGTCAGCACCCCTGAGGACGGGGTCAGCACATTGGCAGCGCTTGTCAACGGCAGGCAGTGCAAAATGAGGCCGTGTGCTTTCCCTCTTGTGTCTGATCTCATAGGTTGATCTCTAAGGTTGTGATCTCATAGTTGTGAGGTTGAGCCCCGAGTTTGGCTCTGGTCTGGGTGTGGAGCCTGCTTGCAATTCTCTCTCTCCCTTTCCCTCTGCCCTATGTGGATGTACTCTCAAAAAAAGTAAATAAAAATATGATATATAAAAACTTGTGGGATATAGCTAAAGTTGTATTTATAGTGATTTATAGTCTTTTAAAAAAAAAAAGTTTATTGAGAGAAAGAGAACATGAGTGGGGAGACAGAGAGAATCCCAAGCAGCCTCCACATCCAGCAAGGAACCTGATGTGGGGCTCAATCTCATGAACCATGAGATCATGACCTGAGCCAAAATCAAAAGTCAGATGCTCAACTGACTGAGCCACCCAAGTGCCCCAAGATATATGGTCTTAAATGCTACTGAAAGCCTGAAAAATTGGTGAGCTAAGAATGTAAGAAAAACTGCCTTCCAAAAGAAGGAAAGACATGAGTATAAATTTAGAGACAAAACCTACCATAGAAAATAGAAAAATCTATAATGGATAGGATCAACAATGCCAAAAGTTGTTTTCAAAAATATGAATAAAATATGTAAGCCTAATAAGCCTCAGCAAGAGTCACCCAGAGAGAAAAAAAAAAGCATCATAAATGAAAAAGGAAACATTATTGCATATCTTACAGATACCCAATCTCACTCGTGAACAGATGAAGAAAATCCCAAACAAAATATTAGTAAACCAAAGCCAGTAACATAAAAACCTCAAGGCCAAGTTGAGATTATTTCAGCCAGACTAGGCTGACTTAAGAACAATGTAGTCACCATATTCACCCAATGAAGAAAAATCCGTTATCTCCAAAGAAGAAAAACTTTGATAAAACCCAGTGTTAAATGTTAAAAGCCTCTTAGAAAAATAAATGTCTCTTAGAAACCTAGGAATAGAAAGGAGTTTCCTTAACATAAGAAAGTAGATATCTAACAAGCTATAGTAAACATTTTATCGTTGCTCTGGATTAGAAAGTTTGTGTCGCCTTGAAATTCATGTTGGAGCCCAATCCCTAATGTGATGGTATCTGGAAGTGCGGAGGAGGGGGGGTGTTTGGGAGGTGATTAGGTCATGAAGGCAGAGCCCTTGGGTGGGATTAGTGTCCCTGACAGAGCAGCTCTGCCATGTGAGGCTACAGCAAGAAGGCTGCAAGCCAGGCAGGAAGTAGGTAGGCCCTCACCAGGTCCTGGATCTGCCAGTGCCTTGATAACAGACTTACCAACGTCAAGAGCCAACCAGAGATCTAAATTGTTTAAGCCACTCAGTCTATGGTATTTCTGTTAGGGCAGCCCAACTAAGGCGATAGAGAAATGTTTAAAGCTTTTTTCATGAAAAATGGAATGAGTCGTTACTTCAAAACTGAAAATCCAGGGGCACCTGGGTGACTCAGGTCAGTTAAGCATCTGACTCGATTTTGGCTCAGGCCATGACTTCACAGTTCTTGGGATCAAGCCCTGTGTCTGGCTCTGTGTTGAGTGTGGAGCCTGCTTGGGATTCTCTCCGTCTGTCCCCCACTCCCCTGCTCACACGTGTGTGCCCTCTCTCTCAAAATAAACTTAAAAAAAAAAAACCTGAAAATCAAAAAATAACGTACAAATGAATCTTTAGAATTAAATTGAGAAAGGTTGCTGAACACAAGGTGAAATAGAAAAGTCTGGTGTGTTTTATCAGCAAATGAAACTTTAACAACTTTATTTCCAGCGGCTTCAAAGAAACGCTTTAACAGTAAATCCTAAAAATGTACATGACTGCACTGAAAACCCCGAATTACTCAGAAACTAAATGGGGAAATACACCAGAAAAAGATAAAATGTCTTTTATATTCAATCCTCCCACACTGATCTGTAGATGTCCTGCAATTCCAGTAAAATCTCAACAGACGTTTTGTTTTGAATTGGTGATGGCTTTTTGAGGATCTTAAACCAATTGTAAGCTGTACATGCAAATGCAAAGGATCAAGAATAGACAAAATACTGGAGAGAAAAAAGGTGGAAGAATTTACAATACCAACTTCAAGAATATAACACAATGTGGTACTGGCTTAAGGATGATCAGCAAGGCTAGTGGGAATAAACACCAGGAAAAGACCCATATATTGGACACAATTTATCACAAAGGTAGCATATAATAGCTAAGGTAGAATGCTCACCAACAATAGTATAAATTATGGTAATTTTTTTTTTTTACATTCATTTTTGAGAGAGAGAGACAGAGTGTGAGTAAGGGAGGAGCAGAGGGAGAAGGACACAGAATCTGAAGCAGGCTCCAGGCCCTGAGCTGTCAGCATAGAGCCGGACGCAGGGCTCGAATTCATGAACCATGAGATCATGACCTGAGCTAAGTCAGGACACAACCGACTGAACCACCCAGGCGCCCCAATAAATTATGGTATATTCTTATAATGGAAGATTAAAACCATGAAAATGGTTTCAACTAGATGGAATAACATGGATGCATGTTGACAACACTTTCAATTTATATTAAGTTCAAAAGCAGACTAAAATTTTAGACATCAAAAGGTAGTTACATTTGTGGAAAATGATGATTAAAGACAACACGAGGAAGACTTCTGGGCAGCTGGCAGGGTTTTACTTTTTTGACCTGGGTAGTAATTATGAAGGTGTTGATAACAGAGATGTCCATTTTAGATTTATAGGCAAACTGCAAATTCCCATGTACCCTCACCTAGCCTCCTGTTACCCACATTTTACATTCGTCTGTCACAAGTAACATACCAATGAGTCAATATTGACACATTAACTAAGGTATGCTGTATTCAGATTTTTACTTCATGTCCTCTTCCGTTCCAGGACCCTGCATTACATTTAGTGGTCATGTCTCGTTGGCTATGATAATTTCTCAGACTTTCCTTGTTTTTTGAAGCTTTTATGTTTTTAGAACAATTTTAAGTTCAGAGCAAAATTAAGAGGAAGCAGAGATTTCCCACACAAACCCTCCCCCCTCACATGCACGGCCCCCCACTACTGACATCCCACCCGTGGGACACTTGTTGCACCTGAAGGACCTACACTGATGAATTAGGACTTCTGCTCTTGGGGTTGTCCGTTCTGTGGGTTTGGATGTGTGAGATGGACCCACCACAGTCTATCCTGCACAGTAGTTTCACTGCCCTCCATGTCCTGTGCTCCACCATTCATCCTTCCCTCCCCTCAGGCCCCTGACCTTTTTCCCGTCCCCACAGTTTTGCCTTTTCCTGAATATCATACACCTGGAATCATACAGTCTGTAGCCTTTTCCCACTGGCTTCTTTAACTCAGTAATATTAAGTTTTCTGTGTGCCTTTTTGTGACGGACACCTTGGTTGCCTCCAAGTTTTAACAACTATGAATAAGGCTGCCGTAAACATCCAGTGTGCAGGTTTTTGTGTGGTTATGTTTTCAATGATTGGTTTTTATACTCAAGGAACATGTGCTGTTTTTATAATCACAAAAATAATTTAGAAAGAAAATCAATACACTTGGTTGTATAAAAAAATAGACAAAGAGAATACTGAGAAGAATTTTAATCGACTCATCAAAAAGCACTGAGCAAGCAAAATAATATTAATAAAAATTTTAAATAAAATATCTAAAACAAAAACAGCAGTGCAGAAAACAGCATTAAAATGTTTGCAAAATTACACACATCTTAACACTTCCACATTCTTTCTGGAATCCAGGCTTTTAAATTTTGGAAACATGTTAACTTACAGGCGAGTGAATGCGAGTGAGCAGATTCTACAGAGTTACAACCTGGAAAATCACCTCCCGAGAGTCTTACCACCAGACAGCAGTTAAATGATTTTTGGAATCAAAACAGCATGAATAATTCTTTGCTCTTCAAAGAAAGTATCTAAGAATTATACTAGAAAAATGTGTGCATACAGAGGTGTATTTACATGTCATCATGAGTTCTCTGGCCTAGATATATTTATGTACTAACCTCAGTTATATTACTATATAATAGTAACAGTTATATTACTATTCATTTTGTCACCACCTTTACCAGATATCTCAGAACTAGATGTATTTTAAACATGCAAAAATACTAAAAATATAACCATATGAACCATTTAAACAAAATGGGTATCCGTTTTGTTAATGACATCAACCACCAGTAACAAGTGTATTAAAGATTAGCATTGTACAATTAGCATTTCACACTGAAATTAATGAAATGACAGTAGTGCAATTACTACGGTTAATTTTAATGGAATCTGATGACAGGTATGTCTTGATATGATTTTCAAAAAGATTAAAACATTAAGCTACAGAATTCTGTTCTACATCAAAGGATATGGAAATCTTACTCATTCTTAACCACAAAGATGGGAAAGCTCTATTACAAATTAAAAATTCAAAACACTTTCTAAATATTTTCAAACTCGGTTGCTACAGCCAATAGCTATAAAGTAAAAATTTTGTGTACAGAATTTGGGAATTACCACAAAGATTAGTAAGCACAAGCATATGGTATACTACATAATTTGCCTATCTTTAAATTTTATTTGCTTCTGATTGGGCATGTGGTAATTCCAGTGCAAAAGTGTGCTTCATAAGAGAGAAGTGGTTCCTGTGGAAACCATCTTGCTTTGTCAATGTTTTTATGAAGGAGGCATGTCATTTTCCAGTCATAAAGTTTCATAATAAAGGAGTCCAATGCTAGTCAGTCTATATTATCCAAAGACTCTTCCTTTGAGTCTCCAGATACTTTTCAATGAATTTATCCCTCACTTCTCGAATCATTAGAAATAAAACTAATACAGGTTGATGTGGATATATGTGTGTCTTAGTATTTTTATTTTGGTATCTGTTAAATAGTTCATATGATAGGATATGGGACTGTCTGAACTCGTCCACACAGTAACTGTTGTATAGTAGAGACTGGCTTTAACTATTAAAATTATATACAAGGAAATTAGGGGTGTTGCAGTATTTGGTTGCAAATAACTTGCCATCTGGTGTTGGGTCAGAAAATGCTATTTCATCAGTCTTGAGAAAACAGCCAAACATGAAGCAATTCCTAAAAAAGAGGAAAAGACAATTTAACAATGGAACCAGTTTAAAATTCTGATTATACATTAGCAGACTTATTTTAAAGCAATGAAATATAAACTTTCAATCTCTTTAAGTACTTTTTTTTAAAGTTTATTTATTTTGAGTGAGAGTGAGTGAGGTAGGGAGGGAGGGAGGATCAGAGACAGAGGGAGAGAGAGAGAATCGCAAGCAGGCTCCACACTGTCAGCACAGAGCCTGATGTGGGGCTCAAACTCACAAATTAGGAGATCATGACTTGTGATGAAAGCAAGAGT
The DNA here is from genome assembly GCA_004024585.1 of Paradoxurus hermaphroditus. Classification (NCBI taxonomy): domain Eukaryota; kingdom Metazoa; phylum Chordata; class Mammalia; order Carnivora; family Viverridae; genus Paradoxurus; species Paradoxurus hermaphroditus. The sequence goes on along the minus strand of PITB01010055.1, from coordinate 30,528 downwards.
CAGGTGCTTAACCAACTGAGCCACCCAGGCACCCCTCTTTAAGTACTGTTGATTAAAATAAAAATTGTTTTATTAAGTGACAAAATGATTTAATGCCTTAGATTTTAGAGATGGAAGTCTAATGATACCATTTCGCACAGACGAGAAAACTGAGGTCCTGAAAAAATTATGCTGAGAGGCAAAAGGAACCATAAAAAAGTACCTAGATCAGGTATGCTAACAAGCAAGTCAGTCATAGCGCTAGCAGTTTAGTGAGTATGAAGTGGTATCCCATCGTGGTTTTGATTGGCAAATCCTTGATGGCAGCCATATGTATTTCTTTTTGGAGAAGTGTGTATTGGAATCCTTTGCCCATTTCTAATTGGGCCATTTGTCTTTTTATTGTTGTGTAGTTAAGAGATTTTTTTTATATATGCTGGTTATACAAATCCCTTATTAGATGAATTTCTCCCATTTTGTGGATTGCCTGGCTAATTCACTTTTACATTTAGTTATAAGTCTTCATTAATTACTTACTCACACAGCAGTCAATGAACAACGGATGTACAATTTCTGTAGTTCTTTTTTCAAACCTTTTTTTACTTGTATAAATTATATTGCAATGTTAATGTCATATCTGCTGAATCTAAAATTTGACGTGTATTTTCTTTATTTTATTTTGTTTTCCTATGTCATTTTCTAGCAATTCATCTTCACTTTATTAAAGTGTTGGTCAGCAATTAAACTAATCTTTCACCACAGTTGGTTTAAGAAGCACTGGGCTATGATGTTTCACACGTGGAATGTTGTACCCTAAACTGAGAACATGTAGTGTATTTGTTTTCCTGTGCCAACACTTGCCTTAGCCTGACTTTGGCAGTATTAAACACAAGTATCTTCACACCATTATTCCCTTTGATTCATAAACCAGGAAAGGCTCTGGGAAAGCTAATTTGGGTCTAGACCCATTTTATTTTATTTCTTACCTGAGAGTATCTACCAGTCGTCTTGCAATGCGCTTTCTTCGTTTCAATCTGAAGACCCAGATTCTACTTATTCCACAGACTGCAGGCTCTGGTACATCTGAACATTGCCAAGCCCGATGACCTTCTTTAGAGCTTGGGGATTCTGGACCCGTTGGTTCAGACAGGACACGGAAGGCCTACAATGATATACAGACTCATCTAGAGCTAATAGTACAGTTGAATTCACCTTTCTTTGTAAAAACCATTCCTCAACCAAGACTTAAGTATCTAAAATTAATCTTATTACCTTCACCAACAATGTTAAAATTCTGATACTTCTTGGATTCTTATCCATTTATAGTCACACAATGTATGGGGGCACCTGGGTGACTCAGTCGGTTAAGCATCCAACTCTTGATTTTGGCTCAGGTCATGAGATCAAGCTCCACATTGGGCTCTGTGCTGTCAGTGAAGAACAAGCTTGGGACTCTCATTCCCTCTCTCTACCCCTCCCCCATGTGCAAGCACACACTCTCTCTCTGAAAATACATAAATATGGTCACACAATGCTTAAAAAAATACTGGTGTTGAGATATTCCCACCTTCTGGTGGAATTACATACCATTATGAAACTTCCGTCTTCTCTTGATTAAAAAATTATAAAAATCAGACTCTTACTTTTAATATAGTACATAAACTTCTCCCATTCTCTCCAGCCTAAACTGTGTTTATGATACCCTAAAAAAAACGATAACACTAAAGAAGATTTTTGCATATTAACTATGAAATTTGGGTGGTATTTAGGGATCTTCAAAACTTTTCTATTTTGAAATAATTATAGATCCACAGGAAGTTGAAAAATAGCACAGAGGATCCATGTATTCTTCACCTGGCTTCCTCCAATGGTTATATACTCTATAGGCACAGTACAATACCACAACCAAGGGATTAACGCAGGCATGTCTGCATATAGTCCCATGTCATGGGACAATTTATCACACCTGTATCCAGAGCCAGCATACAGAGCTAGGGGATCATCTCAAGGATCTTTCTCTTGCTCTCTCTGTATAATAACGCCCACCTTTTCCCTCCACCATCTCTAAGCCTTGGCAACCTCAATCTATTCTCTAACTCTATAATTCTGTTATTTTGAGGATGTCATATAAATGGCAGCATACATCATGTGACCATTTGACATTGGCTTTTTTTCACTAGCACAACGCCCTTGACATCTGTCCCAGTTGTTGCATATATTAACAGTTTGTTCTTTTTTTATTGCTAAGTAATATTCCATTGCATGGATGTACCGGTTTGTGTAATCATTCACCTACTGAAGAACAGTTTCTGTGTTTCTAGGTTTTGACTACTACCAAAAATGCTACTACAAACTTTCAGGTATGGGCTTTTTGGTAGAGTAAGTTTTCATTTCTCTGGGATAAATGACAGGAGTAGGATTGCTGGGTCATGTGATAAATGTAGGATTAGTTTTTTAGGAAACTGCCAAATATTCTGCAGTCGTAACATTTTATGTTCCAACAATCTCTAAAAGATCTAGTTTCCCCTGCATCCTTGCCAGTATTTGGTATTGTCACTATTTTTTATTTTTTAGAGAGAGAGAGGAAGAGAAAAAATCTTAAACAGGCTCCACACTCAGCACGGAGCCCAATATGGGGCTCAATCCCACGACCCTGAGATCATACCCAGAGCTGAAATCAAGAGTCAAACACTCAACGAACTGAGCCACCCAAGTGCCTCGTCACTATTTTTTAATACAGCTGCTCTGATAGGTGGGTACTTAAGTTTTAACTACCGTTAAGAAAACTTGGCTTTCGAAATAAGGAAAAGTGGAAGAAAGTATATGTTATGTTATTTGGCTATATTTGCTTATTATCACTACATAAATAGTCTGCTTCTTTAGAATAAAAGAAAAGGCCAAATTGGTGACTAATACAAACCAGCTGCTTTTCTCTCCAACTTCTGATAAACACACGAGGGACACTGTATTATGTGTGCGCGCACGCGCGTGTATATATATATGTGCATATATATACATATATATATAACGAAAAAAATATATATATAAAATGAAATATATACATATATATATAATGAAAAAGAAAAAAAGGAGTAATAAAGATAGTAGAAATGAGGGGAGAAAGGGAGCCACTTACACAAAGGTAAAAAACTTTATGCTAGTATCATTTTCAGATGTATTGAGAAATCAAATATTTTTAAAAGGAAGGAGACCTAAGTGTGGGATACTATAAAGTCAGGCAAAAAGAACACCTTTGAACTATAATTCTCTTTAGCTAAAGATTATAACTGTAAGCTCCTTGAAGGCAAAAACTATTCTAGAAAAAAGTTGGCAACCTTCTTCTGTAAAGGGTCAGGTTATAAATATTTTAGGTTCACAGGGCCATGTGATCTCTGTTATAGCTCTGTTACAAAAACAACCACAGATAATATGGAAATAAATAAGCATAGCTCTGTTCCAATAAAACTTTATAAAACAAGTGGTGAGGCACACTTGGCCCAGGGGCTGAAGTTTGCCAACTCCTCTTTCAGAATATTGCTCATTAGTACCTAAAAAAGATTCTAATCGGGGGACAATAATTATTTTGCCAAATATATTAACCTGCACTAAGCCACATCTTCAATATCTGGGCTCTACAGATTTGCTTATTAAAATCACTAGTCCTGGTATGGAAATGACTACATGAACATAGCACTGACTTACTTATCCTGCTTTTATATAGGGCAAGATACCAAATATAATAGAAAAAAATGATTTTAATTATTCATATGGATACTTTAGCAGGGAAAAATGTCATCAATAGTAGCATTAAAAAAAATTTTTTTTTAAGTTTATTTATTCATTTTGAGAGAGAGAGAGAGAGAGAGAGAGAGAGCGAGTGAGCACGAGCAGGGCAGGGGCAGAGAAAGAAGAGACAGAATCCCAAGCAGGCTCCTCACTGTCAGCGCAGAGCCCGATGTGGGGCTTGAACTCACAAACCCCGAGATCGTGACCTGAGCCGAAACTAAGAGTTGGACACTTAACCAACTGAGCCACCCAGGCACCCCATCAATGGTAGCATTCTTAACTGCTTATTGAAGACTTCACCCAATTACTTTATTTTTCCCAGACATTATGCCAATAATTTAAAAGACAAATACCACACCTGTTTGATGGGCTCTGCAATTAAACACCCAACTACTCTCTTTTCATCGGATATGAAGAGAAGAGTCTTGGTTTTGTTTGGACATCTGGGAACAACTTGGTGGAAGCCCAATTCATTATCGACAAGTTCTTGGACATCTTCTACCTAATGATGTTAAAAAACAAGAGATTGTTTTAAAAAGAACAGAAACTATATATACACTTATGTACACAAAAATGTGTACCTTTTACCTCTATTTCCTAAATTTACACAACTCCAAAATTACTTCACAATTGATGCATGTATCTGCCACTTTGAAAACAGGGTTTGAAAAACCTATTTTAATGAGCACTTTCCGTAGAAAGAAATGCAGACACCTAGGGGAAGTAAGGGGTGGGAAGTGCCAGAAGAGATTTTGTTTTAGCTTTATTCAGTGTTCACTGAATACATCCGGCCCATGAGACAGGCAATAACAACATAAGAGATAGACTCCGGGGCCATTAATTTCTCAATATTGAAAAATTTACTTTATCTTTCACAAGTGAAGATGAAGGTAAAAGATAATTGATAGAGACTTATCTCTTCCTTATCTGTTTTCTTAAATCTTTGACCGTCACTTCATCTTGTAATTCTTTTTTTTTACCCCCACTCCTCATCTTATAATTCTAAATTTAGTTTTGTATAAACCACTATGAAATTCACCCTTGCATTGAGCACCAGAGTGGATTAGCTTTCAGCAAAGGGGTTTTACACTTCAACATGGGTTGATTTCTTGGTGAGAAGAGAGGGAGGGAGTAGAAGCACAAGGATTAAAAAACTAATGTTTCATACCTTTCTGATAGCATAGCTTGGATCATGTGGCAGGACCAACAAAATTTTCCCATCCCAAAACTGTGCTACTATACGTTCTTTTTTCCAACCCTGACAGGAAAAAAGTCACAGTTTAATTTAAAGAGTTAAAACATACACACACACACACACACACACACACACAAACCATTAAGTAATATGGTCTGAATAGAACAAAAAGATGAACAATGAATGATTGATATGAAAAAGGACAAAATCTGACTAAAGGAATGTGGGAAGGAAAATAAAAGATGCCTAAAATAAAGTACCTGTCCTCAAGAGGCTGTTATCCTACATGTGGGAGACATATATATAATCTACCATAAAATAATGCAAAGTCAATTAAGAGACCTTCATAGGAATATAGAGAAAAAACAAATTATTAGGAATGGGAAAGTAGAAGAGGGCTAGGATAAGCAGAGTTTTAATAAACCACACAAAATATTATAGGAAAAAAGAAATGCATTTGAGTAGCAGGTAGAACATAAAGGATAGCAGGATGCATAGACTAGAAAGGTGCTCGATGAAAAAGTGGAACCTCTCCTTTCAGAAAAGAAAACGTGTGGAGAAGTCACAGAAAAGTGGTTTTTCTAACCTTATCTACAAAGAAGACACTAAAGTGAGGAGGTATGAGGAAGTGGGGTCTCAAGTCTTTGAGTTTTCTATCCTAATTGTTCAGCTCCGCTCAAAAGGCTAGAGTTAGGGATGAAGGGTGTTCACTCAACCTAGAACACTTCTATCAGGATAGAAAGTCTGAAATGGCACTTTTATTAAAAGTTAGCTTTTAGGGGCACCTGGGTGGCTCAGTTGGTTCAGCATCCAACTTTGGCTCAGGTCATAATCTCACAGTTCACGGGTTCAAGCTCCATGTTTGGCTCTGGGCTGACAGCTCAGAGCCGGGAGTTTGCTTTGGGGAGAGTCTCCCTCTCTCTCTGCCCCTCCCCTGATCATACTCTGTCTCTCTGTCTCTCAATAAATATTGAAAAAAAAAAATTTTTTTTAAGTCAGGTTTTAAAGACCACCAGCCTCAAATATTAAAACAACAGAATAGTAGGATATTTAAGGATATATTTAAGAATATAAAGATCTTCCATTATTTAAGCAAAAGAAATGTATCTTTTAAAGCAGTTTTACTCTTAGAGCAAACTGAAAGACTATTTTTAACTTACTGTATATTTGATCCCCTCCAGAAACCTGTGGTGATGCTGGACGTGCTGCATTTCATCCTCAGGGCTGGACGCGGTATAGATCATGCCACAGGACTTACACATGGTGGCTCCAAAGTGTTTCTGACCTGCGTCCTGTAATTGGGAAAAGAAAAAGAAAAAGCCCATCTAAACATATCACAAATAGCTCTACATTTAGTTCATGCAACCATTCATTCAAATTTCTGTTTTTCTTTTAGGCTGGCATAAGTAAAATACTAAATGAAAATCTGGTTACTATGTCCCCTCCCTCCACCTCCTAAACAAAATGGAATGAGAAGACACCTAAAAATGCAATAAACCGATGGAAGAAATGAAATGGTCTCTTTGATGGTATTAAAAAAAATCAAGATTCTTTGGCATGACTTGTAGTTCTAAGAAGGAATCAGATTAAATCATAAAGATAATGGCTAAGATAAACAATAGATCATCTTTATTAAGTTCTTAAGTGAGAGACCTAAAAAAGCCTGGTTTCAAAGAGGCAGGGCAAAAAAATCTCAGGACTTGTATATTCATTATATAGTATTTTTCCTTAAGTTATTAAGAATATTAAAATTCTTTACCCCAAAAGTTGACCAAAGAAAAATACAATACATAATAAAAGTTCAGAAAAAGCTCAGATAAACTCATGAATATAGAACAGTCAGGAATATTCAATGTCATGGCTTATTACTTCCATTCTATCTCATAACACATTGATTAATGCTACTGAAAATACCAAGTTCTGAATGAATGCAGGGGTTGGGAAACATTTCCTGCAAAGGGCCGGACAGTAAATATTTTAGGCTTTTTTGGTCACATACTCTTCCTTTTTTTTTTTTTAAACCCTTACAGGCCATGGTTCAGATTTGGTCCATGGCCATAGTTTGCCAAACCCAGGACTCATACAATGTAGCTATTCTCATTAAATTTTTGCTGATCAAAGGATCCTGGGTGGCTAAGTCGGTAGTGTCTGACTCTTGATTTCATCTCAGGTCATGATCTCATGGTTTGTGGGATCAAGCCCCATATGAGGCTCTGTGCTGCCGGCACAGTACCTGCTTGGGATTCTGTCTCTCTCTCTCTCTCTCTACCCCTCCCTTGCTTGAATGCACACTCTCACTCCCCAAAAAAAATACACTTAAAAAAAACAAAGATCCTTATCTACAGACAACTCATTCATCAGCATTCGACTAAATTACTAGCACTGCCCAACACTATCAGTTTGAAAATCTACTTGACTAGTTTTAAATGCTACCACCACAACAAAGCTGGCATTTCCACAACTCAGATTCTCTAAACCATGTTAACTATGCTAAGACAACATGTCTGACTTGATGTTCCAAATTTGAGAGCCACATACAAGAGGAGCTTTGTTTTACTCACAATGATGAGCTGGTCTTTTGTTTCTTTATTTGTATCTCTAGTATTAGTACTTTTCTGTGTATTGATCTGTTTCACGAGGTTAGCGGATATGATGGGTCCCACAGAAGACTGTTCTTCAGCTAAAGATCTTTGAAATAAAAGTTAATAAACATGACTTAATAAACTGTCTGAGAAATTACGATGAAAATAGATACGTATATAACATTTGCAGAGTACCTTGCAATTTTTAATGCTTTCTATTGACAGTAACTTAATGAAACAATAGGGCTCTGAACAATGCGAAACCAGAAGCCCACTCAGAGAGGATCAGTAATTTACTCAAGGTAACTAGTAAAGACTACCACTTGACTTCACCCTTAAAAAGTGATTTTATCTTTTTTGCTTTACCAAATTTTGGGACACTGCTTAGCCATGTGAGCATGAAGAAATTCCTATAACACCACAGCAAATACGAAGATTCTATTCGTGAATCTCACAGTTGCACAGAAGCTACCGGCATACTACATCCAACAACTCTTTACATGGGCAGTGAGTGAGGCTAATATGTTCACTTGTCCTCATACCTACAGCACCACCCCACTATCTTCAAATACTTAGGAAAAAAGGATCTTGGCTGGATAGATGTTGTTAAGGCAGCCTGTTCCCATTAGGAAAGAACGTAGGGACTGGCCTAAAGAGGGGGTAAACTGGAGGCTCTCAGGCCAAATACAGCTCGCAGGTACGTTTTGATTGGCTTACGGTGTTTAAAACTGTGGATTAGCTACCGATATTTTAAAATCCAGAGATCTCACTTAAAAATGTGTATTTCCAATATTGCAAGAGACACCGTAAGATCACCAGACCATTATTTCTCCAGAGGATGTAACCGACACGGTGCATGCTCTTTTACTGGAGGTGCGCACTCTCCATTTGGCTCCACTCTCCACTCAATCTCTGCAGGCTCTGAGTTTATAACCCAGATCTTATAATGAAAGGACCTTTGTTTTCCAAGGACCAAAGGAATAAAACTCTGCATAGAGTAGAGGTAAAAGAAATAGGAAAGGAAAAAAAAACAGCTGCCCAAAGCCAGAGATTCGGAGAAAACTGAGAAGAAAAACAAAACAAAAAACACACGAGAATAAAAAGTGTTCGATGCTTTAAGCTAAGTCAAACTGTCTTGTCACCATTTGACTAGAAGAATGTATTTCAATCTGATTTGACAACATTATGGCAAGAATTTTTTTTTTACATGATGACCAATATAGATATACATATAAAACTAAAACCAGAAAGTTTCACTAAATAACCTACTGTTAATAAATAACTGTGAAAGATGCATTATTCCATTTCAAAAAAAAAAAATGCTGAACATGATGCGCTTAAACTGCTTTGACAAACCACTAATGGTACATGCCTGTAATATAAAACACTCTCTGGGCTGGTTGACTCCTGCTATTTATACAACCTTTGCTGAGTAACTCAGCAATTCCAATCCCTGCATGTATGACCACTATCTCTTTATTTCTATCTTAGTAATCTTAACACTTTATTATAATGCCCATCCTCCTCTAACCATAACTTCCATGATAGAACCATGTGTTATTTATCTTCACATCTCCAAAACTCAGTATAGTTCAATACCATGTACACTCTGTAAGTGTTTGCCAAATGAGTGAATAAACAAAAAATGAATGTGAGACAATGAACCCAGAGAATCTGTAACCTACCTAAAGTAAGTCATAGATTAAACCACAAAGCATTGACGAGATCTGACTTTTTGGATCCTCCGTAAAGAGAAATTTCAAACAATCCAACCAATAGTATTCTAATATCTCCTGGGACTAGATTAATTATATACTTTTATCAGCTAATTGTGGTAGGTTTCAAACCTCAATAAATAGTCATGAAAGAAGACATAGATGAAAAATGAAAAAACAGGTGCAAAAAACTAGGAACATGGCCTTTAAAGAGGGAAAGTTGCCCACCCAACTCAATCTCTGAGGTGATTTAAGGTGAAGTGCCCTAAAAGTAGAACTCAGCTAGGAAGTTCCTGGCTCAATACCTCTAGTTATTTGTCATCAAGTGGGGACATAAGGATCAAAACCACTTAGGAAGATGTTAAGACCCTAAGATACTTCTTTTCCAAGCTTTCCAGCCTATCGTGCTCCCACCCACCTACCCACGAATCCCCCCCTTCCCAGTCTTAGCTTTGACTAGGATGGTGGTAGCTTCAGCTGGGATTTCTAACAGCACTAAGTTGCTGTATGTTACTCCTTCCTCTGACCAGTTTCCCAGAGGTTGTAAATGCTCATTAAACATGAACTATTATTAATATATTATCACCCAGGAAAGGCAATATAGCCGAATGGGCTTTAATTCAGATATGGATTCTAGTTGTGTCTGCTAAGAGTTGTTGCTTTTAAGAGATGTGAATTATTTTCAGTTTCCTCAGTTGATAATGGAATTATTAACAATACTGATCTTCTAGGCTATTGCAAGAATCAAGTGAAATAATGGATATAAACTATTTATCATAGGTCAGGTACTGTATAAAAATGTTGGCAATTATTATCACTCAAACCCATAAAGATCTTTCCCTCCTCTCAACTCAGGTTCTTATGAAGTTTCTAGGAAAGGGCCTGATTTCATCTTATTCTCAATATCCCCTTAGTGGAGAGAAAAAAAAATACTCTCAAAATCACATAGTGCAAGAAAGGAAGATACCCAGAAGACTGACTCCAAATTAAATAAACCTTAAACATTAAAATAAGAGCAATCCCTACCTTTTTGTATTGACTGAAGATACACTGAAGATCGGGTAGACAACAGAATCAGGAGAAACTGGTAGGGGAAAAAATGATAATTTTGTATTATAAAATAAACTCAAAGCTTTAAATCATAAAACTTTAAATGTTAATAAGACCAAAATATTAGGGTGCTTGGGAGGCTCAGTCAGTTAAACGTCTGGCTTTGGCTCAGGTCATGGTCTCAGGGTTCGTGGGTTTGAGCCCCACATCGGGCTCTGTGCTGACAGCTCGGAGCTTGAAGCCTCGTTCAGATTCTGTGTCTCCCTTTCTCTCTGCCCCTCATCCACTCACACTCTGTTTCTCTCTCTCTCAATAATAAATAAATGCCAAAAAAAAAAAAAAAAAAAAAGACCAAAACACTCAAATCACTTGATTTCAAGACTTTACAAATAATCAAGACAGTATGGTATTGGCAAAAGGAAAAACAAATAGATCAATGGAATAAAATAGAGAGCCCCAACCATACCCACGTACATAGAGTCAACTGAGTTTTGACAAAGAGGCAAAAATAATTAAATGGAGAAAGGAGAGTCAACAGATGGTGCTGGAACAATTGGACAGTCATATGCAAAAAACCCCGACAACACTTTTCTATAGAAATTAACTCACCATGGGTCACAGATCTATTTGTAAAATGTAAAACTATATAACTTCTAGAAGAAAATGTGAGCAAAAAATCCACAACAACTTGGGTTTGGATATGTTTTTACATATAACACCAAAAGCACAATACATGAAAGAAAATACTAAGTTGAACTTTATAAATGTAAACATCAGCCATGATGTTGAGGGATCCCAGCATGGAATGAACACTGTGACAAATGACTCTTACTGGGTGGCATGACCATGATGAAGGAGATAAGGGAAGAACGGGCAGCTGACCTAAATATCTTTATCGAACTGTGTTTTAACTAAAAATTCTAAGCCTAAAGACAAAAGGACTGTAAATATTATACTCTAACTGGTAAATATTTCTCACAGGAGTATGAATTAACAATTCTGAAACTATTGTGCAGGTGTACTGGGACTGAACAATTAAGTGGGTGGATAGTGAACTGTGGGAACCAGGTTTTTCCCTAAGGGAAGTCACGGATAAACAAGAAAGGATGGGATAAACCCTGTGGTACTGGAGTCAGGGACAGCAAGTTTGAATTTATGTTTATTTACTGTATGTACAGATGAAGAGAAACAGAAATTATAGATGTGTGCATACATGGGTTAGTATACATACATGAAGTATATAGCTCTGTTTGCTGAGAAGGCCTAGAAGCAGTGAGCACACTAAGTCCAGAGCTTGGTCTCTAAATAGAAACCCCACAGAACAAACGAGTTTCCTGGGAGAAATGGCTGGGGCAGGGAAAATACAAAATGAGGCTGGAGTACCCTGTAGTGCCAGAAAATAAAGAAGTGCTCAAAAAAACCCACAAAAGGATAGGACATGCCAAAGAGAATGACCTGAAAATATCTCCCACTGGTTAAAAACTAGAACAATCCGAACAAAAGACTAGATTCTAGAACAGAAAGAGGGCATTAATCGAAAAACTGAACTCTCAGTAAAGTCTACAGCTTAGTAAACAGTAATGTACTAGTATCTGTCTCTTAGTTTTGACAAAAGTTCAATGTTGATATATGATAGTAACAGTGGGGGAAACAAGGGAAGTAATATACAGGAACTCTCTGTACTGTCTTTATAACTTTTCTATAAATCTAAAATTATTGCAAAATAAAAATCCTATTTAAAAAAAAAAAAAAAGACCAAAGTTAAAATAGTATTTGTTTAGAGAACAATATGGAACAAGTGGGCTACTGAGTAAAAAGCAAACTTTTAACTTTGCATTGAAGAATAGAGTTCATTCTCTAAAAACAAGGCCAAGACAGGTCTGACCTGCTGTGGGTTAGTTACTCAACCGAAGACTGTTTCCTTTTCTATAAAATGGGCATACAAACCTATTTCCTAAGTTGTGAGAAATGATGAACGGTAATTACTAAGTTACACTCATCATTTGTACACTACCTTTATGAGTTTCACCATATCCTTGTACCATCTGTATTATTTTTTGTTCATTAAATGTTTTTCTTTAAATAGACTTAGTATACTGAAATAAATTTATTTAAATTTTTTTTCATGTTTTTACTTTTTTTGAGAGAGCAAGCTGGGGAGGGGTACAGAGGGAAAGAGAAATCCCAAGTAGGCTCCGCACTATCAGCACAGAGCCCAATGTGGGGCTTGAACCCATGAACTGGGAGATCATGACCTGAGCCAAAACCAAGAGTTGGTCGTTTAACCAACTGAGCCCCCCACGCACCCCTGAAATAAATTTATCTTAAAAGCAAACTTCATTAACTACTGTAAAGAGCAAGCCACTGTTGTTCTGTTCTATGTTCTATTATGTCAGTAATAGCACGACCCATGGGAAACATAACACATGCTGACACTTGGCACTGCCTGGTACATATTCAGCACCTAGTAAATACTAGTTATTAACAGTGTATCTTGTTGTTATGTACAATCCTTCTCTATATATCATTAGGTTCTCTTAAGGGCCATTGTTCCAGATTATGCTCTTAGTTTTATCTGTTTTCTTCCTATGAACTGTAGTTTTCTCACCGTAGTCAACATATATACTCCAAGAATTTTAATTTATTTCCAAACTTATAGCTATAACCAACAAAGTAAAATTATCCAGAATCTGATTGGTAAGTAAAATGTTAGTTAACCTCTTTATATATTCATAGTTTAGTAAATACTGTTTAATTGAACAATAACACCACAAGTTACTAATGGAATTTCAGAACTAAGAGAAATTTCAAAATGAAGACTAACCCCTTACCTTAGAGATCTCCTCCCTAGACCACATAGTTAATTAGTGGCATACCTAGTCAATATCCCAAGGTTCCTGATGCCCACGTCAGTGTCCTCTCTGTGGCTTCATAAATTATGCTTACTTACAGTAGGCTTTTGATGACGAATATATAACAAATTATTTTGGGTAAAAGATAAATTGAGTAGGTGTAATGAGAAGACCAAGTTCTAGGGAGCTTAAGTACCTTGGCTACATCCCATAGACCAATTATGCATCAGTATTTTGTCTTAAATTCCAGCCTAATGTCTCCTTGTCTTCCTCATTTTCAAACTGCACTGCATTGCTTACTATAGGAAACAGTGTCACTGAGATAAACACAAAAATACAAACAGAAGCCCATACAATGTATTAAAAGAAAAAACCCAACATATTGTATAGAATTCCGTATCGACATGTGTAAGGAATTATTATTACAAGTAAATAATCTCATCTTGAGAAGTTTTCTTACCTGCCTTGTTTTCACTGAGAGAATCCTTTGAAGGAAAACCCTTATTTTCATTAGGTTTACATTCTCTTGAAGAAACTACTCCACCTGATGAATCCTAAAAATAATGAATAGGGAAAATTAAAAAAAAAAAAAAGCCCTCTAATTTTTAACTATTTTCTATTTCATGAACGAATCCCCACAAACCAATTTCTAAAACAAAATATCTAGTTTATTACAAATTACACTTTTTAAATCCTCAATTTTCAGACTATTTTAAGGATAATTTCCCCTATATTTACTAAATGTACATAATAGAGTGCACATATTTAATTTTGTAATTTATCATCCTGTCAAAACATCTATTTCCTGATAGAGATGACAGGATGAAGACTACAGAACATTCCTTCTATGATAAGAAGTTAAAAATTAGTAAAAATGACAAAAAATTCCCCAACAGCCACCAAGTTGGAAGGGACAACCTTCTGTCATAAGCTTTAAAAACAGGCAGCCAAGGAAAGAAAAAGAACACTCTGGAGTAGCTGGAGATGCTTCTAAATCCCACTTCCTGGGCAGTAGCAGGGAAGTGGGAAAAGCAAAGTGGAAAGTATTCTGAAATATTTCACTAATACTACTAATTTGGTGAGACTTAAGAGAATATATAGCTTGGGAGGAAAGGAAAATAAAAAACCTTTTGATTAAAGTAGAACTTCGATTCAAGACCATTACATCTCAGCAGAGATGGGACAATGCATCAGTTCACCATTCTCAGGGCTCCATGCTTGGGGAAAGATATACCCTCTAACGAAAAGAGGAGTCATCCTTAGCTAGGAGAGATGAATACTAGTAGTGGGTGTTTAACAAAATCTTAAGAATCTTGAGCAGAGTGATGTGACTGGGTAGCTCAGTCAGTTAAGTGTCCAACTCTTGATTTCAACTCAGGTCATGATCTCAGTTGGTTGAGCTCAAGACTTGCATTGGGCTCTACACTGATGGTATGGAGCCTGCTTGGGATTCTCTCTCTCCCTCTCTCTTTGTCCCTCCCCTGGTCATGCTCTCTCTCAAAATAAATAAATAAACTTAAAACAAAACAAAACAAAAAACTTAAGCTGAGCTCAGTTCCACAAATGTAAGACGCACTAAAGCCTAGGTTCTCAAAAATTACTGAAAACCAGACAGAACCCAGTAGCCAGCCCCTCGAAATAAAGTTTAGAAAAGAAAGTAAGAAAAGAGTGTTGCAGAGAATTCATCATGTCACTGTATAAAGGCCGGATCTTCATCACCAAATAGCGAGAATACTAACTAGGAAATCGATGGGTGGAAATGCAGACAGCCCCCACCACCACTTTATTTTGCTAAATTGAGAATTTTAGCCCGCATTGTACATTTTAAAAAACTGACATACATTTATGTGAAGTGCAGATATATACAGTTTGATCATTTGTGATAAACTTATACACTCACATCACCAAGACTCCAACCAAGACGAAATGGTGTTTTTCGGTAGAAAAAATATGAAGAATGAATAAAATCAGAGTTTTATGGCTTAGCCAGCAAGAACATGTTCCATTTAACAATATACTTGGGAATACTTGATAAGAAGGCAGAAATATTTAGTAGGGATTGCAAACTTAAATGCCCATAAGGACAGCAGGTAAGTGAAATTCACAGCAAAACTGGACTGATCTAAATACATATACACACGTTGATTTAGTGGAGCCCATACCTGTCAGGTGATAGGCCCAATAATCTGTCCCAAGAGTTTGCCATAGAGGAATGAAAGCTTAGCTTTGTCAGATTTCCATTTTTCATGATACATCAGACTTCAACTTTCATGAAACACCATTTCTTTCAGAATGCTAGCTAAGTTTTTTTTTTAACAGTATGTAAGCCAAGCAAAACACCCAAGGGCTGGATACTGGCCACCAACTTATAATTTTTGCTATTGAGACTTGAAGTTTAGGTGACTACAAGAGGTATGAACTGGGGTTGAATTTGAGAGGAGGCAATGAGAACAATGAGAGGAGGTGGTGAGGAGGGAAAGGACTAGAGTTTGAATTGCTCCATATATAAGCCTCAGAATGTACGGGACACAGTGTGAAAGCCTATCATTTCTCTAGCTGCATGGGTTGTGAGGAGTATAAACAAGTCACCACAGACATGCAAGCCCGAAACTGGGAGACAGCCTTTCTTAAAGCCTCAATTGCTTTCTGCCCCAGATACCTGGGGGGAGAAAACTTTTCTCTGGTAAGATGACTGATAGGAAGGAGGTCAATAATAGAAAGTGTCAGATCTGCACTATTAGGGTAGCCACCACTCACAAGTAGCTAAGAATTTGCAACATGGCTAGGTCCAACTGAGATATGCTGCAAGTTAAAATAAACATGGGTTTCAAGGCTTTAGTACCAAAAACAGAATTTAAAATATCTCACTAATCACTTTTTATGATTATATTGAAATGGTAACATTTAAAATACATTGGGTTAAACTTTTTCCACCTTTTTTTCCCCTAGAAAATTGTAAATTACATGTGGTTGGTATTCTACTTCTTTTTTTAAAAAATTTTTTAATGTTTATTTATTTTTGAGAGAGAGCGAGAGCAAGCGGGGGAGGGCAGAGCGAGAGGGAGACACAGAATCTGAAGCAGGCTACAGGCTCTGAGCTGTCAGTACAGAGTCTGATGCGGGGCTCGAACTCACGAATCATGAGATATGACCTGAGCTGAAGTTGGGTGCTCAACCAACTGAGCCACCCAGGCGCCCCTGATATTCTATTTCTAGGAGACAGCACTAGTCTAGGCTAGCTGTGTGACATAGGAAAACAAGAACAAAAAAGCATAGAATGGCACCATGAAAACATACTATATAAAATAAACCAAAACCCAATTATACATGAGCAGAGATCATCTCCAAGTAGTGGGGTCACAAAATCAATTTTTTTAATATTTTCTGTCTTGTCTAAATTTTATGGAGGGGCGCCTGGGTGGCTCAGGTGGTTAATCGTCTAACATTGGCTCAGGTCATGATCTCACACTACATGGGTTCCAGTCCCGTGTCTGGCTCTGTGCTGACAGCTCAGAGCCTGGAGCCTGTTCAGATTCTGTGTCTCCCTCTCTCTCTGACCCTCCCCCACTCATGTTCTGTCTCTCCCTCTCTTTGTCAAAAATAAACATTAAAAACTTTTTTAATTTAAATTTTATGGAATAAAATCCAGTACTTTTAAGTAACGAGCTGAAACAAACAAGTCAATATGTCCATATGCTGGAAATCTACTACCTAAGCTTTGTTATTTCTACATTCTAAAAACACTACCAAATAAAAATTGTTAAGCTTCTCTGGATTTTAGTAATAAGAGGATTCAGTGAAATGTATACCTTAATGCAAGAAAATGGTGTAGGCTTGCTTAAGCCAAGAAAGAGAGAAAAGTCTCATCATTGCACCCTGCCCCTAAATTCTTTCTGGTGATTAAACTATACTATTTGGATTCATAAAAGCAGTCCTATGGACTGCAAAGACAATAAAATTTTGCTCAATCATGTTATATATATATATATACTAGGTATACTGAAGTTTTTTCAGATAGCCAACTTAGTTTTTAAAGTGATATATTTAGTTTTCTTTACCTTTATTAATTTCTCTTCATTTTTACTTCTTGCAGAAAGCAGCTTAACATTTGGTTCTTTTTCTAGTAACAAGCACTTTGGCACTTGCTTTGTCTCAAAACTTTTTCTTTTACGGACAGTCTCTACATCAGAATCTTCGATCACTTCTAATGTATTCTTTTGTGTGAGTTCCAGTAATGGCTTGTTTTCTGAAGACAATTTTCTAAGACAGGACTTTTTTCTAACAAAAAATGCTGCTCCACCCTGGAGTGTAACTTGTGGTTTGACTTTTTGGCTTAGAACCCGAGGAGCATTCAGATTATTTTGAACTGAGTAGTAATTATTCTCTTTCTCCACAATTGGCTTATAGGTCACTCGATTTTGCTTGGAATTTTTAGAATTCTTTGACACAGGCTGGATGCGTTTATATTTCGGTTGATATTTAGAAGTTAAACTCTTTTGTGGTTTTTTGTTTATCTTCTTGGAGCAGACTGTCACAATGGGGAAAGATTTGTCTTCATTATTAGTTTTTAGACAAATGGATCTACTCTCTTTGATCAGCTTTCTCTCTAACGGATTCAGGTACCACTTATCTTTGTTGTAAAAGGATACGGTAGACATAGCAGATTTAAATGGTGAACCTTGATTTGCAGATGCCAGTCTGGTTTTTTCAGTTGTTTTGAGTGGACTTGAAATGAAATGGCCTTGCTGAGAGCAATGTACCTTTTCTTCATTGTTATCAATGCTTTGGGAAATGTAATTTTGACCGGGTGATGGAAATAGATTTTCAGCAAAGTCCAAAATTAATTTCTTTGATGGGATGTCTGACAATAGGCTATAAAAAGAAACAAAGTCCATTGATAAGTATCATTTTGCTTCAATCTTATGCCAATATACCGCTAAGTAATAAACAACTATACTTGTAGGTCATACTAAAAACAATCCTCTCTACCAAACAACCATGCATACACATTATCTATCAGTTTAACAATAGGATTCTTGGGGCGCCTGGGTGGCCCAGTGAGCTGAGTGTCTGACTCTTGATTTCGGCTCAGGTCATGATCCCAGGATCATGAGCTCGAGCCCCACATAGAACTCTGTGCTGAGCATGGAGCCTGCTTAAGATTCTCTCTCTCCCTCTGCCCCGCTAAAAACTGCATGAATGTATGTATGAATGTATTCATACATGAATAAATAAAAATAGGGTTCTCAAATTTTGTCTTTACCAAATATTCAAGTATTTTTTAAAAATAAGGTCCTGGTAATGTTTGCAAAAACAAACACTGTTAACAAAGAAGATTTGGGGCACCTGGGTAGCTCAGTTGGTTAAGAATCCAACTTCAGCCTAGGGCACAATCTCACAGTTCCCAAGTTCAAGCTCTGCATGGGGCTCTCTGGTGTCAGTGCAAAGTGTAGTTCAGATCCCATCCCCTTTCTCTCTGCCCCTCTCCTGCTCATGTGCACACACCTGCACACATTCTCTCCCTCAAAAATGAACTTAAAAAAAAAAGATTTGATATCATGTGGGTGTGTTTATGTGTTTCTTTTAAGATCTATATCTAAATTGTGGCCGTATATAAATTATAGCCCATATAGTTAGAGCTCACCTGGCTTGACAGGCTACACGTATGCTAAAATGATTAGTTCTATGGAATAAACTGACCTCGAGCCTATTCTGTGGGAAGTAATTTATATCCTGTCATGACATGTAGTAAGCACTGAGTAAGCAGACTTTCAAGGATTGCTCACAGACCAGTACTGTGTGAAAAACACTATCTTAATTATTATATAAGAGAGCTAAGAGGAGCAAGGAAATAAAAGATTTGACATACATTTCCAAGTCACAGAAAACAGCTGATTCTCTCCAAAGACACCAAATAATTTTGAAAGCTTACAATATTTCCAGACTAGAATTAGAATATACTATAGCCACAAAGAGCAGACAAGTGGAATAACGAAAACTTTAACAATAGAAAGGAAAAGATAAGACAGACAAGAGGTTGTATTTTTCTTTTTTAAGAGTTTCTATCCAGAGGATGAGACTCACCTGTCACAGCTCAGAGAACGCTGATTCTTTTTTCTTGGAGTAAAAGCTGACATCTTCTTAACTGAACTTCTAAAATCAATAAGAAAATTATAACAACCAAATTATCCAATTTGTATAAAAATCACTGTATCAAAATTATCCTTTAAGAGTCTGAAAAAGTTTTTAGATGGGTGAGGGTATTTTAAAAAGCAAATAACTTTAATAAACACTTAAGCCATGGAGGTTAAAACAAAAAAGGAAAACACTGCATCACAGTAACAATTACGAGTAAGAAATATAAGAATTAGTATATCTGTTTCAGGTTGGAAAATAATCCTCCCAAGGAGGAAGTATTTTTTAACCCCATTTCAGGGCATGGTTTCCCCTTTAATTAGCCTGATTAATTCATACCAAGTTAAAATAGTCTACAGGGATATCTTCCAGTGACTGCCCTCACCAGACCCCGCACTTCCGTCATATGCCATTTAAGACATTTTCTTCCTGGCTTAACTGTCTTCCTCCAGCCTGACTGCTCAGTGAAAGCAGAGACCGTTTCTAGCCTTTTCTTCAGAGTTTAGCAAGAAAACGGGTTGAGTATAGTCCTCTCGCATTTTATCGGCTGAGGAGCCTTGAGCGAGCCGCTTGCTTCCTGGTTTGTAAAATACTGGGACCTCCTAAGGCTACTGAAAATAAACGAATCATGCACGTTCATTCTCGAGCATCGGGGAGCATGGTATGTTGCTCTACAGAAGTTTTCCCTTCCCCTTCCTTCGAATCAGGTACGTCTAAAAAAAGTATTACACAAGCGTGCTCAAGGTTAAACAGAAAACCACGGTCCCTGGAACCCAATGTCCAGCCGCGGCTTGAGACAAGACTCTTCTGGGCCGAACGAGGAAAGGCATGACAGGAAAGCGCACCAGTCCCCGAACCCTGTCAGGGCCAAAAGACAACGAAACTCTGCGTCAGAAAGATGGAAACCCGGTGACCTCTACGTGCGGAGAACCTGTGGGTGGCTTCGGTCTCCAGCAGCCGAGCCCGAGCTAAAGCTCTCTGTCCTTGACATTCACCCCTACGTTGCACAGAATTTCCCGTTCTTTCGGTGTTCCACCCCACGCCGCGGCCCGCCGCAGCACTAACCTGAACCTCAGGGCCGGCGACCCCTCTCTGCTGGAGCCAGTCTCTCCTCCACTGTATTCAAATTACCGCGCGCCCGTGCAGGCAGAAGCCTCTGGGTTCTGATTCGCCGCTTTTCAGACCTTCCAGGAAGCTGGCTCGGTGATTGGTCGCTCACCGGTCCTTGCCGGGTCTGGGCGAGAGGCGGTCTCCAACATTCTCCCGCCCTTGGCAGGTGAAACGCACTCTCCCCGCTGGGAATCCCTGCCTTCCATAATCCCTTGCGGCAGCACCCGGCTCGTTTCCCGAGGTCTTGTTTAGATGCATTCTGGGAAATGTAGTTTCGGCAGAATAAAGACACCCTCCTGAACTCCAGATACATTCTGGGGTCACTTGGTTTAGCATGTTTTTGCAAAGTAGTATCCCCAAGACTTTTGAGGCAGTTAGCTTTCACATTTGAAGCTTTGTCTTTAACTTTTTTTTATTGGTAATACTTAGATTTCTAGTTCATTTTTTTTAATTTTTCAACTTAAATTTAAAAAATTAAATCATGGCACTGAACATCTGTGATGTGCCGGGTAGTCTCACACGCCTTACGAGTTTTATTTTATTTACTTCTCTCACAATCTATGAGATATGTATTATCATTCACATTTTACTGAGACTAAAACTGAGGGCCTAGAAACAATTACTATTTATAGAATAAAGCTTAGGTTCTTGCTTTGGGAAGCAGTATAGTTCTTAAAGTACTCACGGGTTGTCAGCTACTGTTATTATCTTTGTATCACTGACTCCTGATACAGTCTGGCACATTCTCAGTTCTAAATAAATTTAGTAAAGTGATGCACTTCACTTTATAGAATATAGTCTGTTGGAGTCAAGAGAAAACAACCAGGTCAAAACTAACCGCTAGGGAGCTTTACATGAGTAAAATTATTCCCACTTGACAAAAGCAGTTAGATCTCTGAGGTTCAAAGTTTGGAATTT
The DNA here is from genome assembly GCA_004024585.1 of Paradoxurus hermaphroditus. Lineage (NCBI taxonomy): Eukaryota > Metazoa > Chordata > Mammalia > Carnivora > Viverridae > Paradoxurus > Paradoxurus hermaphroditus. The sequence goes on along the minus strand of PITB01010055.1, from coordinate 9,206 downwards.
GCCCTATCCCTCACGGTAATAGACGGGAGATCTTAAAAGGCAGAACAGATCAAGAGTCCAAACCTCAGTAAGCATATGCCTCTGGGGAATATCACTAACAAACCACTCTGGTTGAGCACTCACTGTGTTCTAAAGCCTTTACACCTATTAACTTAACCTTAGCAAAATAACCTATGAATTAGTTGGTGTATTCATCTTCATTTCGCAGTTAAGTGAAGCCCACAATGTGCTCAAGGAGGCATTAGAACTAGAATGTGAATAGTGGAGGAATTCGGATTCATTTCAAAATAAAGTGAGCTTCTACTCAGCGTCAAATACTGTGAATAGCACAGTGAACACCTATGAAAAAAGCAAACGGTTTCTGCTGCCAGGGAGGCCATAAGGGGGTGATGGGTGGCGGACAAAACCAATAGAAAGCCTCAACATAAGACTGCCCACTCGGTGAAAGTTCTGAAAATAAAGTCGGCCAAAGGGCTTTTCTTTTAAGAAGACAGAGTTTTCTCGCCGTGTTTTCTAACCACTAATTGTCCTACCTCCATCTTACCTCCTCAACCCCCAAGCCAAAAAAGCCTCTTAGCCCGCCTGTACGCTCCTCCTCGCCAGGATTAAAGATGGCGCCGACGGGCTGGTGTTATGACGCGACCCGACGTCCGCCGGAAGTGAGCGAGGAGTTCCGGGGAACAGGCGGCCTCCGCGCTTCTGGTATCCTGGTATCTTGCGAGTTGAGTGCTGCTACTCCGCGCTGGAGTCGCTGCGCCGCCGCCGGGATCATGGTGTTCTACTTTACCAGCAGCAGCGGTAAGTGGGCGCCGTGACCTCCTCGGTCACTGCTCGACAGCGGGGCTCCGAAGCAAAGACCTCTCCCCCCCCCCACCCCGGCTGCTGTTCAGCCTGGACTACGTTCTAAAACACATCTTCGTCAGTGGGTGCTTCTTCTTTTGCCCTCTCGGTCCCCACTTGTGTCCTCCCCTGGGAGGAGTGTAAATAGACTATCACCCCAGCTGTCTTTGCATCCGGGAGTTCTTTTCCTTCGGAGAGAGCTCCTTTCTCTACTTGGAATTGGGGAGAGTTTGTGGGCTTCTTCACACCCCCATCGCAGGTCTCACCCTCACCTCCTTAGCCTTTATTCTGGCTGCGTCCTGGTAATTATGCACTCTGAGGGGGAAAGGAAATACCTGCCAAGAACTGTGCCTTGCAGAAAGGGCGCCGTACCGTTCTAGAACTAGGGTGATATGGCTTGGAAGGCGACAGAAAACAATAAAAAGACCCTGGAGTGGCGGTATAGCCACTCACTAGGCAGAGTTAATGTCACAGGTACCAGAAGTTGACATATGATAGTGTTTCTGATTTGTCTTTGGCTGGCAAGGAAAGGGTGCTTTTAGTTCCCAGGAAGTGCTATGGTCTGGACCTCGTTTTTCTTGCTTATGTTGTTCCCTTTGCCTGATCAATCCCCAGTTAGCTTCCTTAAGACAACTGTGACCCATCTTTTGCAAATGCCTTTCCCAACCTAACTCTCACCCAGAGATTGCTTAGATAAACCTCTCTGGGGGACCCTACTAACACCCCATGTGTACCTTTGGTATTGCTCTTATATGGTATTAAATGATGTCTGCTTGATCTAGAGTGTAAGTTCCTTGTCCTTATCTTGTGTCCCTAAGCTAGTACCTGGCTCATAGTAGTTAATAAATGCTGTTGAATAAACTAACAGTATTTTTTAACTTAGTCATAACACATGCTATTCTATTGCTGCTCGCTCTTCTTGCTTGTTAAAGGTGAGATTTAAGCGAAACTAGTTCTATGTTATTTGTGTCAGTTTGAATAGGGTGATCGATTCTCTTTGCAGATGAGGATTTTAAGACCCAGGGAATCTGTAACACAGATCACCCCCAGTCACCCCTCCTATTCCATTACACTGTCACATCTCATTATTTTGTTCAGTAGTCTAGATTTCCACAGTGTGCCATAAGCTATTTCTCTGCCTTTGTAGATTTGGTTTGTCTTATCCACATTATTAAAATTACCAGAAGTAAAATTCACACTAGCCTGAAAAATCATTATAGGCCCCCGATAGCATTTTCACCCTCCATCTTCTCTGTTCTGTTTGCTCTCTTTGTCATAAATCCAACGTCAATTTTTAGCTTCCCAACAATACAGATATCCATACAGTCCCAACAGTGGAATGAAAAAATACAGGTTGCGGGGTGGCACCTGGATGACTCAGTTGGTCGAATGTCTGCCTTCAGCTCAGGTCATGTCCTGGTTTGTGAGTTTGAGCATCAGGCTCACTGCTGTGAGTCCAGAGCCCGCTTAGGATCCTCTGTCCCCTTTTTGTCTCTGCCCTTACCACCCGCCCCCCATTACTTTCTCTTTCAAAAATGAATAAACATTAAAAAAAAAAAGTACAGGCTGGGTATATAGGTATCAAATGTATTTTATGCTAACTGCCCAATTCTCCTTAAAGCCATTCTAAATTCTTTGAGCCCTGGTCAATACTTACACAGGTGCCCCCAAATTATGGGTCATATTTTTCTCATTGACTTCTAGTATAAGGTCAGAATTGCCTCCTGTTGGAAAAATATTTAGTCTTTAAGTCTAACAAAAATGCACTTGTGCAGCAAATCGTTTAAAATTACAAAGTTAATGGAAAAATTATAACTTTGTCAATTAAATAGTAGTAAAACTTTAAATATTCCATTACAGAAAACAGCTTGAACATACAGAATCTTTAGGAAATGGCTTCATATAGATAGCCAAGCTTTTCAACCAACTTCTGGCTTACTGTTAAAAAATTTTTTAAGATATTCTTTAATTTTTTTTAATATTTTATTTTTGAGAGGGAGACAGAGCGTGAGTGGGAGAGGGGCAGAGAGAGGGAGACACAGAATCTAAAGCAGGCTCCAGACTCCAGGCTCCGAGCTGTCAGCACAGAGCCTGACGCGGGACTTGAACCCATAAGCTATGAGATCATGACCAGAGTTGAAGTTGGATGTTTAACCGACTGAGCCACCCAGGCGCCCTACTGTTTAAAAATTTTTTAAATGGGAAGAAAATCTCAGGGTCTTATGTTGTTTTTCTGCCTTTCCTTTTAAAATTAGTATTTGACTAAAATCTCTAACTTCATTCGTGTTTCATGCCCTGTCATAATGGAATAATGAAACATAGCTTTACTGTATTTCCACTGTCAAATTCAAGACCATCTGATTTATGGACCCACAAAGTATCTGCACTTGGTTCATTGAGCCTGTACTTTTAGTCCTTTTAATTGTTTCGATCTCAAGGTAGATTGTTCTGTAAATTACAAAATTATCACAGAGTCTCTAAAATAGATTGGTTGCTATACCTGAATCCAGTACCTTCAAGATAATTACTTTCCATACTAATCAAATATATTATTTGGGCAAGAATAACAAAAGTACTAGAATAATTCAATTTACTTTTCTTTTATCCTTATTAACATAGACAGGAACTTCATTGAGACTTATTGCTCAGCAATCATGCTCCTTTTTATTTTTAATTTTCTATTTTGACTAATTTCAGTCTTTCAGAAAAGTTAAAAAATAATAAGATTTCCTTTATAACCTCTCCCCTAGATTCTAACATTTTAACTTCTGTTTCTTTTCCTTTCTCTTCACCTCTCTCTTCGCGCATGTGCATACACATACCACACACCTTTTTTTCTTGAACCATTTGTTGGTAATTTGCAATTTGCCCCTAAATACTTCAGGGTTTTTCCCCCCTAAAATCAAAAAACATTCCTCATTATCAAAATTAACACTGCAGCAGTACTATGATCTAATCAGCAACTTTTACTCAGTTTTCATCAGTGTCCTAATAATGCATTTATAACAAAGGGAAATTACCATTCTGCTGTCATTCATTACTCTTTAGTCTAATCTGGAGCAGTTGCTCAGCCTTTGTCTTTCATGACTCTGTTGTTGAATTATTTTGTAGAGTACTCTTCAGTTTGCATTTAAGTTATGTTCTTCATCACCTCATTTTGTAGGTCAACCATCCAAACAATAGTCCATCATTCTCTTGGCTGTAATTTAGATGGCTTAGCCTGCACAAACAGCTTTATTTTATTTTAATCATTTTAGAAATTACTTTTGGTCTGATTACAAAACCATCTATTTACTTCGTAAATGAGCTAGCCAAGGTAAGTGTTATTAACAGTTATATGTATATCTTTCCATACATATACAGAAAATAGGTACATATATTAAAAATATATTTGTAAACATGTACATACAACTATATATTCATATTTTTACAAATTGAATCTTGCTTTATATATACAAAAATCCTGTTCTATTTAATTTCTACCTTTTCTTTTCAGTGGGTACCTGGTATTTGTTTATGGATATTCTATAGTGTGTTTAACCAGTCTCAATTAATGAGTGTTTAGTTTGTAAAAAGAACATCATTACTTGACGACTAATTACAGTATGTACTTAGTGGTGACATTGTAGACTCAAAGGGTGAATATTACTAGGTTGCTCAGAGAGAATCTGAAATGGTTTTATTCCTGCACTTCTGGCATTTGTTATAATGGCTGTTCTGGCTATGCTAAGGCCTTACCAAGCTAATGTAATGCTCCATTATAGGCAGATATTTCTGTCAATGGAAATACACTCTCCTTTCCAATTAGTTCTCTCAGCTACTTCCAAGTAATTTTGGGTTGTAGTCATTATAACTGTTGACTGAAGGAATTGAGATTTTTTTTTCCTCCCCAAGAAAGGCAACTATGATAATTTAGAGAGCTTCTCATTATTGGGAATACAGGCAGTTTATTTAAGAATTTATAAATGAAAGAGTGCTGCTCCCTGGCCTTTAGAGCTCCACTCACACGTACTGATTCAGTGCTGTCTAGAGACAACAAACTGCCCAGACTGGGGGCCCAGTGACTGTTAATTTAGGAGTTTAGGTACAAAGGGATCAAATAAGTTTTGGTAGGCTAGCTTGGAAACCTAGTACGCAGATAGGATTTCAATTAGGAAACTTAACTTTTTAGTTGACCCCAGATGGAAGATGCCTGCATTAAAAGACTCTAGCTCAGTAAAGCAAATGTCATTTCTAAGGTAAGCCATACCTAGAGTATTCAGTTTGGTTTAGGGTAGTGGAACATTCCTAACCCTGAGTTCATATTGGAAATAGTTGGAGATCCTTTAAAAAAACACTATTGCTTACCCATCAGAGATTTGGGTTTGATTAGTCTTAGTGGAGCTGGGACGTAATTAGGTGGTTCTAGTGTGTAATGAGGGTTCAGAATTACTGATTTAGAAGATGTTTGAGAACTGCATTTCCCCAGAATGAGATAGGGGCCCATTATAATATGCAGCACACCTGGAAGAAAACTAATATTGGCTAAATAAAATTATGAAAAAACTTAGCTAAGTATAGGAACCTATTTTTAAATGGTTGAGGTGAAGATTGGGTTTTTTGTTTTATTTTTAACTCTTTCGAAGAAGGCAAAATTGTAGGACTAAACTGGAGTTGTATTAAACTATATCCTGATGAAAGTAGGAAAGTAGCTTCTATAATAAGGATCAGTAAACTTTTCCTGTTTGGGCCCGATAGTAAATATTTTAGACTTTCTGAGCCACATCCAGTCTCTGTAGCTTTATTCTTCTTCATTTTGTTTTTGACTCTTTAAAAACGTAGAAGTCATTTCTTAACTTGTGGGCTGTCCAAAAACAGGGGTGGGTCTGACCTATATGCCATGTCTTGCCAGCCCCTGATCGAAGCATTTGTCACTTAATTTTCCCACGAAGCAGTTTTGCTGGGGATGAAGTTATCTAATTGTTTTTTGTATCTTTGTTTTGTCTTAGTTAACTCATCTGCTTACACTATTTACATGGGAAAGGATAAATATGAAAGTAAGTTTTTCAAAAGCGTTTGATTTTGAAATTTCCAACAGGTAAGTGTTAATTGCCTCCTCCCCCCACCCCCATGGTTGGTTGATATGAGTTTTCATCTAACTGCTACCAGTTAAGTCCATTATAAGGAACTCCAGTGGGTTAACTTTCCTAGAATGTAGTTACATCAAATAATATTAGAGCTTATTGGACCACTTGTTGCTGATTAGAAACTTTACTAAGAGTTTTGTGATATCATTTGATATAGTGTGATATGAATCGGGTTAACCTATACTAGTTTATGTCAATTAAAAATAATCTGTCATTTATACATTAATAATCTGTACATTTTTTACGACATTTAGGAATAGAGGAAACATATCTATTATGTTTTTTGAGGCTGAAGATGGCTCTTTTTGAGTCATGAAATGTTAACAGTTTTTTCAGACTCTGTTGGCCACTCTCCTCAGAATGAAATACATTATTCCATACTGCGTACATTTATGTAACTAAAACAAAAATTTACAAAAAATATCCATACTCTTTGCTGTGCCCTTTTTTTGTTTTATTTTTAAAAAGCTAGTCTTAACCCACTAAATTAATTTTCTGACCCACTAATGAATTTGAACTGAAGCTTAAAAGGAAAAACCACTTAAGGGGATAACCTTTTGACCACCGGAGTGAGGAGGGAGACAGAAGCGAAGTTTAGCTTTCTTGCCCTAGAGCAATGAGTTGACAGCACTGGGCTGAGGAGAAAACATCTGCAACAAGGGAGCTTGGAGAAATGACGGAATTACTCTTCTTCAAACTTGGAGAACACACAGTGGCTCTTCTCACAGGGCCAGTGTAATGTTCTGGAAAAGACAACTCTGAAGTCTGGCCCATCTGGGTTAAAATCCCAACTCTTAGCAAACTAGCTATAGTTTTTTAACCTCTTTGAACCTCACATTGCTGAGATGGAAGAAGAGGATCATGGGACAGTATCTGCCTTGCAGGGTTGTGAAGGTTAAGTCAGAGAGCCTGGGTAAAGTGCCTGGCCCAGGGTGGGCACTCTGTAATGGTAGCTGTCACCACTGGAGCTTCTTTAGCTCCCCAAAGCTGGCCCCTCCCTCTCCTGGGAACGCTCCAGGGCTGGACCACTGTCTCAGGGTCTGCGACTGGCTAATTCGCTGCAGTTACTTTTCTTTAACCTCCAGGTATTGCCTTTTTCTTCCCCCCTACAAACATCAGTGTCTGTTCTAGGTGCAGTTTGAAACTGACAACAGTTTAAACTTGATTCTTTAAAAGAGGCAAGTATAACATTCTTCAGTGTGGGACATTTGACGTTAATGAAATAAATAAGGCCAAAAATTAAAGAACAGTAATGTTATATATAACTATGATGTGTGTAAGTATATATAATCATATAATATATATATGATATACAGCATAACATAACATATATAATGCGATATATGTAGTAGTTATGGAAATCTATTTTTAAATTTTTTTGAGAGAGGGAGTGTGAGTAGGAGAGTGGCAGAGAAAGAGAAGGGGACAGAGGATCCAAAGTGGGCTCCGCACTGACAGCAGTGAGCCCAGTGTAGGGCTCAGACTCACGAATTGTGAAATCGTGTATGACCTGAGCCAAAGTCAGACCCTCAACCCACTGAGCCACCCAGGCACCCCGATGTGGAGATATATATAGTTCTTAATCAGATCTATATAAATGGTTTAGAACTGTGTAGTAATACTGGGTGCCATAAGGCAGAATCAGAATAAGCAAGCCTATTACATCCGAGCCAAGAGAAAAAAACCAACAGAATAAAATAACTAATTTTTAAACAGTTTTTCCTTATAACGAATTTATGACATTGTCTCTAGCGTGACTTAATAGAGATGCAGTCTGCAGTATACTTGAGTTTTATATTTCTCCTAGTAACTCCTACATCATCATAAGTAATTTTTATTCTTTTCATAGCATCATCCTGATGCTATGGAGGAGGGGATGCTATGTCAAGCAAGGAGGCTGGTTATAAGCAGTCATGGTTATCTGCACTGGATATGGGTCCACACCTAACCAAATCTACTTTTCTACTACATCAAGGATGCAAACCCAAGACTGAGAAGCACCTAGGGGAGAGCTGTACAGATGGTTGTGTGGGACTGCCTGGATACTGACTCCCAGTGCTGGGCTGCTGGCCTTACTGATGTGAGGCAGCTGTGCCAGTGACATTCCCACCAGGTCTCTTTTTTCCTTCCATTTTAGTTCCCTGTTTGCTAGAGCTTATCCGCGTGGGGCCATATGCTAGCCTTTCTGAGTATCCAAAGAGAAAGATGTAGTCTGCTTTTATAGTATTAAAGGTGGAGAGGCGCATGCAAAAACAAGTATTGGGTCATTTTGCTCTGCACCTAAAAACTGCTCTCAAAAATGAACTCTAATTTAGGGGCGCCTCTGTATGGCTCAGTTGGTTGAGCATCTGACTCTTGATTTCGGCTCAGGCCATGATCTCGCGGTTCGTGAGTTCGAGCCCCACATCAGACTCCACATTGGGCATGGAGCATGCTTAAGATTCTCTCTCCCTCTCCCTCTGCCCCTCCCATGCTCATTCACACACTCTCTGTCAGAAATAATAAAGATAAATTAAAAAGTCTATTTTAAAAAGCATAGGCAAAACGAAGCAATATTAATAAGTGCTGTAGAAGTAGAGGGGGCAGGTAAATGTGCTTAGGGAGAGCCAAGAAGGAGGAGTGGGTTAGGATGGGCTTGGTGCAGAATCCTTTAAATGTCCATTGTAGGAATTTATATCTACAGATATAATCTAAATATAAAATTTGTGTCTGCAGATGTAAATTTAGATTCTTCCCAGAGTCCACTTGAGTTTTGCTGTCATTAAAATGTACGTAGAGGGGCGCCTGGGTTGCTGTGTCGGTTAAGTGTCCGACTTCGGCTCAGGTCATTATCTCACAGTTCGTGGGTTCGTGCCCTACTTAGGGCTTCATGCTGACAACGCAGAGCCTGCTTCATAGCCTCTGTCCCCACTCTGTCGCTACTCCTCCCCCACTCTCTGTCTCTCTCAAAATAAACTTAAAAAAATAAAATAAAATGTATGTAGAAAAAAACAAACAAACCAACCCAGGAGTCGTTGGAGTCATTTGGAGGTGCCAGCTTTCCTCGATGGCTTTGAAAGAAAGGTATTACATTTCTTTTTTTTTTATTATTTTTTATTTTTTATTTTTTTTATAATAGTTTATTTTCAAATTGGTTTACATATAACACCCAGTGTTCATCTCAACACGTGCCCTCTTTAATATCCGTCACCCCCTCTCCCCCCTCCCTCACCTCCCTCACCTCCCTCACCCCCCTCACCC